>JAHWFP010087791.1:32213-42319 GCA_023313725.1 Lithobius niger | reverse complement strand
CCCTCAACGGTTGTTAGGTTCGTTTAGACGCGATCATGTGAATGTTGCTCGGGGCTGACTGATATGGTCATAGGATCCAGGCAGTGTTTGGTTACAGCGGTGGAGCCTTTTCAGCGGTGGTCCAATGTGGAAGCGGCTTTAGTAGACGAGCCTTTTGTTTTTGCCTATGGCTTAAAAAAAACCGTTTCAAGCGCTAAGCAAAAACCTACGCGTGCACTGCTGATAACCACTTAATTAACTTTTACCGGCACTATTTCTTCGGGATGATAGGAGGCCCTTTTAACTGTACACGCATAATGAAAGTTGGTTTTCTCGCGTCACCTCAAGTAGAACCACGCAAAACAAGAATATGTAACGTATCTTTCTTCTTTGCACTCCACAGTTCCACCTTCTTGAACATTTTTTCCGTTTAGGTTATATTTTACAGCAAAGCGTCGTATAAATCATATTTTAATCTCCTTCTGACAGCGGTGTATCATCAAGACAGAGTGTTAGGCTTTTACAGGCATAATTCTAGTAAGATAGGCAGGACAGAACGAGTCGCGGCGTTATCCTAATTTATTCATTTCTTTAATCCATCTTATCGCTATCATCATTAAGGGGATTTGTCACCGATGACTTAGAGAGACGTACAACCGTAACGATTCCCTCACAAACTAGGAGAGAGATAAATTTATATCCCCCACCCCCCGGCCCTCAAGCTTTCGATCGTTTCAATGTGAAACGCAAATTTTGAAGGTTAAATTATTGTTATGCTTGCCTGCGTAATGTGATTAGAGAGCCTGTTTCTGTGTATTCGTATCAGTGTTTTCCTTATTTTTTTTTTAGTGAAGCGCATTGCGAAGCAAGTAAAGGCGCTTCTCAGTCTTTTGTGTCGGCACTCGCAAACTTGAAGAATTTTTGTTGGAAAGCATCAAATTTGGAGTCCAGTTGAGAATTAATGCTGGCAGGAATGTGAGCATTTTACCGCTTTGATTATTCCGCTACATGTCTGATTTTAAGTTTTCTTTGTTAAAACCACCTCCGGGAGTAATGCTATCAATGTACAGAATCTGGTTTTAAATGATGCAGTGGTTATTTCGCGATGCGGATACAAAGATTGCATTGGCGTAGATTCATAAACGGGGTTTCGTTCGTCCTTCGGTCTCGCTTCGCTCCCAAAAAAAAATCAAATTTTTCTCAAACCTTTTATGAACTATATTCACTGTGGATTTCAATTTGTAAATTAATAAATTGGATAGAGACAAATGAAAATTGCAGTGAGAAGCTATAAATACAACAGCTGTTCTAGTGTTTTTTGTGTAGATGGCCGCGCTGAAGTCTCGAATGTTACGACGAGTGTTTGTTTATGACAATAAAAGTGGGTTAGGAATTCAGGGATTTTCTGATATATGGACTCTCAAATATACGAAGTTTTTTTTTTTAATTATATATTTTGTTTTTGGCCTTAAGTCAGCTGAAAAATTTAATGCTCGTGTGGCTGAACCGGCTCAATTTTGAACATTACTGAACGTTTTTTTTTTTGGAAAAGAAGAAAATATCTGGTAAAGGGTGTAGCCAACCCCGGGATTCGAACCGGAAAACCTCCGATCACCGTAGGGACCTAAAGACTGTCTATAATTGGCCAGAATAGTTCCCACAGCCGCTGAAGGAGCATGGTAGCCTTTCGTGCTACCCTGGCCGGCAGTCCTGGCGGGGACTTTGCCAAGGTCCCCTTTCCAGGGGTTCGACCAAATACGCAAGCCTCCAGCAACCAGGCTGAGCACTCTCACTACTCAGTCACGAAGACCAGTTTATTTAAGCGAATATCAAAAAATCAGAGCAATTAATCAAAACAAACAAGTATGAGGCAACAAAAAAATAGACTTGACACGTAAAACACCACCTAAAAGCACGCACGCATGAGTACGAGTAGAATAATTGCTGAGAAGCGATGCCGAAGGCCTGGCGGAGCTCTGTTTATTAGCCCATTCCAATGCAAGCTTTGTATCCGCATCAGTCACAAAATAATCACTGCATCCCTGTTGGCTTTCCTGCATGACTCCGTTTTGCGACATTAGTTCAAACGTATGTAAATGTTGCCAACAGTACATTCATTTTCTTGTTTTTTCTGGCGTGCGAGGTGATTTGGCGACATTAACTACAACCTGTGTAAATGTTCCCAACTGCAATCTCATCGGGTCGCACGATATACCGGAAGGATTTATGTCCTTTTAACACCAGATTTTGCAACATTGAGAGCATTACACCCACAGATGGTTTTAAAAAAGAAAATTTCAAATCGGACATGTTGTTGAGGAATAATCAAGGTGACAAAATGCAGAGGTGGTGTGAGCTGCTCTCCTAGTTGCTCACCAGTAGTTTCCGAAGCACGAAAGGGTGGAGTGAAATGAGAAATTTTTGTTTGTTTTTAATCTAATACCGCACAAAAGGTGCATTATGTAATAATTTTTTATTTTATTTCTGACAATATCTTCTGCCTTTGAAAATTATGAAAAATTACAAATTTTGGACTAAATACCATATTTTAAATTTTATTTCGTATTTATTTTTTTAACCCCATACCGCACAAAAGCTACGTTATATGATAGTTATTATTTCTGTATTTTTTTTTAATTTTCATCTAATGATATCTTCTGCCTCCCCACCGCCATTGAAAATTACGAAAAATTACAAATTTTTGACTAAAAACCATATTTTAAATTTTATTCATATTTATTTTTCAAAACTCAATACCTCACAAAAGCTACCTTATATGATAGTTATTAACTCTGTATTTTTTTATTTTGTTCTGACAATATCTTCTGCCTCCCCAACGCCTTTGAAAATCACGAAAATATGAAATTTTTGAATAAAAGCCACATTTTAAATTTTTTTCATATTTATTTTATCAAAACTGAATACCGCACAAATGCTACATTATGTGGTAGTTATTAACTATGTATTTGTTTTATTTTGAACTGCCAATATCTTCTGCCTCTGAAAATCACGAAAATATAAAATTTTTTGCAAAACATTTTTTACCTTGTAGGCCTATTCATTTTTATTTTTTAATTGCACAAGCTGTCCACTGTGAACATCTTGTGCAGTTAAAAAATAAAAATGAATAAAAGGTAAAAGAAAATATTTGGTAAAAAATTTCACATTTTCGTAATTTTCAAAGGCGTTGGGGAGGCAGACGATTTTGTCAGATCAAAATGAAAAAAATACAGTATTAATAACTATCATACAAGGTAGCTTTTGTGCGGTACTGAGTTAAAAAAAAATAAATATGAATAAAATTTAAAATATGTTTTTTAGTCAAAAATTTGTCATTTTTCATAATATTCAAAGGCAATAACCGATACAGTTTTTTTTAATATTTTTTAGTTTTTTTTTTTAATAAAAGGCTCTCCACAGTTCCGATTGCGTAATACCAGTTTCATTCTTCGTGTATTCCGGCAATAAGCTTCCGGCAGGTCTAATAGGGGAGGATTTAGGGTGTTTATCTCTACAATTAGACTGGGCACTGTCAGAGGTTCCAGATGTTTTTTCTCTGCTATTTTTCCATTGGAAGGAAAGCGTCCGATATGACCATGGTACGTCCATCAAGTCAAACATCTGCTTTAGTCACCGTCCGCTCTGTCCACGTAACCAGCCATACAAGTATAAAAGGAGGGGTTGGGGAAAGGAGGGAAAGGAGGGAAAGGAGGTAAAGGAGGGAAAGGAGGGAAAGGAGATAAAGGAGGTAAAGGAGGGAAAAGAGGTAAAGTAGGGAAAGGAGGGAAAGGAAGGAAAGGAGGTAAAGGAGGTAAAGGAGGGAAAGGAGGGAAAGGAGGGAAAGGAGGTAAAGGAGGGAATGGAGGTAAAGGAAGGAAAGGAGGGAAAGGAGATAAAGGAGGTAAAGGAGGGAAAGGAGGTAAAGGAGGGAAAGGAGGTGAAGGAGGGAAAGGAAGGAAAGGAGGTAAAGGAGGTAAAGGAGGGAAGGAGGTAAAGGAGGTAAAGGTGAGAAAGGAGGTAAAGGAGGGAGAGGAGGTAAAGGAGGGAAAGGAGGGAAAGGAGGGAAAAGAGGGAAAGGAGGGAAGGGAGGTAAAGAAGGGAAAGGAGGGAAAGAATAACAAAAAGCACCAGAAAGCATGAGAGGTTCGTCTGATGAATGAGTTTCGCAGCACTGACTATGAAATGCGGAATCAGCTTACATTAAACAAAAAGCTGAAAAAATTAGCAAATAATAAAAAAAAAATGTTTTCTTTGGATTTTATTTCCTACGAGTTTCTTTCTCTGCTTTTTTTTTATGTTTTTTTTTTCCCTGAATTTTTTCTGTGGCTTTTTTCCTATGGAGTTTTTTTTTTTTTACAGATTCCCTAGGCACGATAGCAGCCATTTGCTTTGCAAGGTCCCACTTATTGTCAGCTACTGCCGAAGATCTTTGTGACCAGAAGCTTGTAAAGACCATAATAGGCATTCCAATGGTACGAGAAGGGTTGAACAATATCGAGATTCTGTGCCAGTGTATGTACTATAGAGCAGCGTCATGTGACGTCATATGGCTACAAGAGAGATAGCTGCAAGGAGCACTAGATTGAAATGGTGGGTTAAACAACGGTACTTCTAGTCAAGCCAGTGCTTTGAGAGTGGATTTCGTAGGCTTAAAAAAACCGTTGTTTTCTCCAATTCCTTACGCTGCTTAGGTTGTAATTGGAAAATAAAGATTCCACGTGCTAAAAAATGTCAGCAACTGCCAACAAATCGACAAAAATCGAGCGTTACAGGCTAAAGAAATCTAATAGCATTGGCTTCAGGAAGACGCTCATCTTTCACCCACCAGTGCCCCTTGCAGCTAACCCAGTAACTGGCTCCACCATACAGTTATATACAATAATACTACATCGTGTCACTGCCTGGGTTCTAAACTTAACAAACAACTACTACTTCCATCATCCTACAAGGCAGCAGCAGTTGCCATTCATAAAGGCTAAATTCCTTCCTCCATGGCTAAACCAGCCAAACATCGTCTGCATGTTTCATACGCGATTATTTACCCCACCACTACAAGATGGCGGCACGCGTAGTTCGGTTGCCATGAGCAACGGACAGCGATGATACTGCTCTATACGTACTACAGCAACCATACCAATTTGGTGAATCTTTGTATCACAAACGCATCCTCCATGAAAGGAACTTTTAAAGAGCTTGGTTTTCATATGATGGCAGATTCATTTGGCAAATCGATTTGGTGGAGACAATGCTCCGATGCTGGATGGATCCTCTGGGCAACAATCTATTTTTTTTTTATTTCAGTGTATTGCCGTAAAAAAAGGTGGTGGCAAATTTGACGCTTACTCAGCTGAAGCCATGAAGCCAAAAAGGTGGCAGTGGAAGCTCCTGGTTTGGTTAAATGCTAGATTATATTGAATGAGTTACTCTTCCTGCCTTATGCTTTATGTTCTCCTAACAACCATGATGTAGAATACAGCAGTGACATTTGCGCCATATTGGCTCCAGTATGGGTTTCGGAGGGTATAACTACAAGGTGCACTACATAAAAATGGAGGGAAAAACAACGGAAGAGCGGATTTCTTAGGCTTAAAATAACGTTGTTTTCTCCAACAACAAAAATGGCGCGTTTTAGGTCTAAGAAAGCACTCTTCACAGCATCGGCTTCAGTATGACGCCCTTCTGTTTCTCTCTGCAGTGCCCCTTGCAGCTAACCCATTAAGGCTCCAGCATAGAGTTATATACAATAACACTACGTCGTGTCACTGCTCTATACGTCTGTGTGACGGCTTTGCCTCGACGAACGTCAAAACACGAACCGCGGCGTAGTATATTTACACACGTCTCCAGACGTCAACAAGTAAAAGTTTGAGAAGACTGTTAGGAAACCGAAAGTAAATATAATTTAGGAAGGAAAAAAAATGTTTTGAACAACCGCAAGCGTACCAAGGCCATCGATCACCCACTCACAACTTCGAACGACAAACAAGTTTTCATTTCTGTGCCGATCAATATACCGCCCTGCGTATCGTTATATGTGTACGCGGTTTTTTTTAAGGAAAGAGTCTGTTATCGTGCAGTAAGGCAGTCTTCAATTTGAAGAGGGGGATGTTTTAATTCTTTACTTCCTATTTCCTGTGTATACATTGGCGGAAATAAAATAATTTTTCTCATTACTGAAAATCCGAGGAAGACCCTTGGCAAAGCCTATCTATCTCTCTTTCTTTCCGTTTTTTTCTGCTCCCTCTTCTCGTGTTTCCTTCTCCATATTGATACGATTGCATGAAGTCGGCGAGGCCAACGAGAGAGATACGGTATTTCCAAGTAAGCACATGCAAGCTCGCCAGACAGGGGTATTACTCTCCAAACTTTCAATTTTTTTTTTGAATTTTTTTTTCCTGCCTAATAAGGAATTGAAGTAGAAGTAGCGACTTTTCAGGAAGGATGAAGTGATTTTTCAACCCTGGTCCCTCTCTCTTTTCAATTTCTTTTTTTTTATCAATCATTTTGTATGTTATTCCTTTTCATCATCTTCGATCGAAGAAAACTTTCTTGAAGACGAAGGTCCGTCCAAACGTTTGTCGTTCATTCCCTCCATGCAATTAAAACTCAAGATTAGAAATTAGAGGTGGACGGGGACCCGGGAGATGCGGGCGCCCCCCCCCCCGCCCCGTGGGGGTGGGGTACTACATCTTGGGTGAAATGCTAGATCTTCGGGTCTAGTTCGTCTCGTTGCATGGTGGATTGCTCTCCTAATTGGAGAATTTGCAAACGACGGGTCGTCTCCCGGATCTGACATTAATTAATACTTGGATGGCAGTCAGTCCCTATCCTTTCAGATAGATTCCCATAGCGGGAAAGGAACTGATGAGAGAGACTTCGGGACAGACAGACAGACAGGCAGGCAGGCATTCCAAGGTCAACGGAAGTCAATTTCATCCTCAAGGAATAATCCCAAATTATTACGGGACAACAACGGAGTCATCTGGCTTAAGAAAGAATTATAATTAAGAGCTGATAAAAGTTCACGCTTTTCGCACGCGTGGAATCAAGAATTTCTAGGGTTGGGAAGGAGAATTTGTGACTGAGACCCTTACTAAAACATCGTGAGTTCATTCCTATTAGTTCCGTCTAAGTTTATAGAGGGCGCCATGTGTTTTATGTGGAAGTTTCTACTCAGTTTTCAGCCCAGAATTAAACTAAACTGAACGAAACTTGATTGTATTTAACTATTATTTAGTTTAGCTTAGTTGTAATTTAGGTTACTTTTTGGGTTGTAAATGAGCAAAAATTACCGGATGGAACCTGTGGCGCCCTCTGAAAACTCGCATAGAACTAATAGAAGGAATGAATTTAAAACCAGTGTCAGATGAGAAGACTTTCACTCACGACACGATTGTCCTAAGGGCAGAAGTGATTTCCCCCCACATTTTGTCGTGCCTGGAGTTGGTTGTCACACGGGCAGATTTCCTCCACTCCCGACTGCCCTCAGGATTAACAAACACTTCATATGGCTATTGCTTTCTTTACGTCCAACTTCACCCCTTTTTCTGGAATGTGTGGTATGCTTTCACCATTGGTCTCTACCGGTCACGTGCGAAAAAGTCGGTACCCGTAGGGCTGGCCGCCTAGCCTGGCCATCGAGTCTGGACGACTCTTTAATTACTCCCAACTTTTGTCGTCTGCCCCATGTCACACGAGCCAACTTACCCTCCCGACCGGATTTTTAGTCATGTCGTGAGGGAAAATCTTCTCGTCTGACACGGGCTTAACACGTTTCAATAGGGACTTTTTAGAGTTACAAATTCTCCTTCCCCAACCCTATAAATTCTTGATGGAATTAATAGCAGTATGAAGTCTTAAAACAAGTTAGAAGTAACGTATGCTGCAGTCCATAAACTGTGTCACGCAAGGGGAAAGGATAACATGCAGAGTGGGACAGTTTCGGATAATAGGGAAGGGGTTAGGGGGGTCACACAATTTTCGACGTCACATGATTTGTTTTTCAGAGCAGCATTTTTATGCTAAATTCATTTAGTAGTTTTTTAGTATAAAAATATTTCTTTACAAATAATCCAAAAAATGTGTTCCTATACCACGCGCCAAGGCTGTTTGCCGTGACGTGCTTATCACGTGACTGGTCTAGGCCACTTACACGGCCAAAGATCTGCTATTCTCCTTCGTCAGTGGTTAACTCATGATGACATCACGGCAAACAGCCGTGGCTCGTGGTATAGGAACACATTTTTTGGATTATCAGACTAAGTAAAGATTAATCTAGAAAGTCATTCGCAAGTTTCCCGAATTATTTTCTCTTCATCGGTGAGAAAGACAGCAGGGGTGGTGAGGATGGGAACGTTCTCAATGGAAAAATGGAAAACGGCAAAATTTGTGTGACTGCCCCTAGTGACCACCGGTGATGATTAGTTGATCACTTAAATGGAAACCTGATTTTTTTAACAATACATATTGGTTTGTCCTAGATCTCCTCTGAACAATTAAAGTCGAAATTTCCGTGCCTAATTTCTCCGTCGTCTTTTAATGTTTTCCGCTCAAATTTGGTATGTAATTTGTTGGAATAGGTCAGTCAACACGTCTGCCAACATTTACTGATAACCGAGTTGCCAAGGTCACTCCAGAATCTGCGGGAATGAAATGGTAATGGGAATGGGAATTCCTGTAGGTTCAAGGGACTTGCAACGACTTACCACTGGGGTCTTCTCCGCTGAATGGGTGAGAAGGTGGTTCACTGGGACTGGGTCCACTGGTGGTACCTTTCACGGGGTGCACCTGTCTACGTCGCTGCCGAGATCCCTGGACCGCCTCTCCCGCAGGAATGCCGGTCTCATCCCTCGGCTTCGAACTGGTAATGTTCAACTTCGCGCTCACTTCTTTCGGCTCGGTTGGTCCCACACTTCGGTCTGGTGCTGACGAGGAAACAGTTGAACATTTTCTTTTTTCGTCCCCTCTCTGGGTAACTTAGCGGCGTTTTGTCCTCATTTTATGGGGATGACCCGATACGTGTGGTCGTGGGGGAATCCCCTGTACGTATGGGTCCCGTAAACATTCCTTGCATAAAATTATCGGCTTCTGTAAGTCCACTGGCCTTTTCGATTGATGCCCATTGCCTCAGGAGTGTGTGCCTCTTCTCTGTTTTCTACTACTTTTGCATCTTTCCTCTCAGGTGTTTTGCTGGGGTTGAGGAAGGGTTGGTGTGGTTTTGTGCAGTAGTTTCAGTCTGGCTGTGTCAACCATGTGAAGTTAATGGTTAGATAGGTTAAGCAGGTTAAGTGAGAAAATGTTTTCCGTAAGCCGTATATGCTCAATTGCTCAATACAAATAAATTAATCAATCAATCAGTTTGGGTTCGTGCTACCTAATAATAAAGAACAACAGCGACACTTGTGTGACGGTGCGTAGCATTCTACAGCTTTATTTATTCAGAACTGGTTGTTTTAAGTTTTGTAGGGCTGTTGACCCACGGGGTTGTTAGCTCTAATGTAAATCAGTCAATCACAGTTGTCGATAACTCAGTTTGGGTCCGGCTCCCTTAAATAAAACACACAAAAAAAAAACAAAAAAAAAAACAACACAGTTGTAGACCCTTGGTTTTCCGCTTGGATTTCTCCAGCTAAATTGTCCCTCTCGTCCTTTACATTGGGGCAGGTAAACCGGTTTGGGGTTGACGCCATTTAGCAAAAACAACAAAACCAACACAGTAAACCCTCACTTTCTCCCACAACTCGAGAACACTTTAAAGGTACCTGCCACAAAATCCCTCAGCGGTTAGTGGCTTAAACGTGAAAACAATAACTGGTTTCGTAGTCTTGTAAACAACTTGGCATAACATCAGATTTCCCAAAACAAGCCCGTAATCCCTAAAAAAAAAAAGTCCAAGAAAAAAGGTGCTTTTTCTTTTCAATAAAGAGCTTTTCCCTTTCAGCTGTTAGTGTCGGGGGAATGAGACAGTGATTGAACGATAAAGCGCGTGCAAGAGAAAGCTTCACTTCCCCTTCTTCTTCCTTTTCGCTTATAAACTGTGACGCAATTACATCGGAAAAGAAGAAACAAGAAAAGGCACTCCTGCTGTAAACAAATGGTTTCAAGAGGGAGGTTTTGGAATAGGGGGG
>JAHWFP010087791.1:0-23158 GCA_023313725.1 Lithobius niger | reverse complement strand
CGTCTTATTATTTACGCTTCACGAAATACATTCTATTTCCCTCGGGGCTATAACGCCAGATGTGTACGAAAATTTTTTTTTGAAGGCAAAGAATCTTAAAGCGATTCAAAGAAATGGCTTGTTGAAATTAAAGTTCTGAACAGACAGAAGAAAATTGGAAGTGATGGGATGCGTTACAGTGTGCCGACAAAGTCAAAATCGCTCCAGAAGCCGGTAGATGATAAAGTGTTATTGTATGCGCGGTGTGTCTTGAGCCCTGCAAGTATTTTGTGAGCGGCTACGTCTTCCTGGATGGGGTGGCTTTAATCGATGGCCGCCATTGTTTTTGTAACCATTTTGGATATCAACAAGGCACTCTGCTACTGAAAACGTATCAATCGATTATCTCTGTTCGTTCTGCGGAGAACTCTAGATAGGCCGCGGACACTATAGTGGTTTATTTTGTAGTATTTGGCAGTCTATGCTGCTTCGGTTGGTATCACATTTCAGCTGGTCTGTTTAAAGGCGGATACTCACCAAAACTTTAGGAGTGTTGGCGAGATTGGATTGGTCGTTTGTAGCGTTGGTCTTGGAGAGCGTTTGAAGCGTTCAAACTACACACCGACGCTCCAAACTCTGCTTTGTCTACAAACAAGACGGCTGAACTCTTATTTGACGTTGTTGAACTGCGTTTTGTTGATCGCCTGTACGATCTTAAACAATAATATCAAGAGACGCACCATTAAGTGGTAATTGTTGTTCTAACATAACTGAAAACGTGTGGTGAATTTCAACATGCTGCTCGTATTGCTCCCACTGATGAAAGACGGGCTGTACTAAAGGGGTTAAAAAAGGATTATACTCTACAGAATTCTTTGTGAATCTTCGTTGATTTTGTTGGGCAAAGCTGCTTCAGCAAATAATTACGTTTTCGTTAATGATTTGTGTGTACCCATTACAGATATGTGGCTTGCCTGCGGTACAGCACGTCTCCTATTGGCTGCAGCTCGGGCGCAGCGCCCAACGGCGCGCTTCAAATAGAAAATTTTCCAAAGCGATCAAAGCTACGCTTGGAACCGGGCTTCGGCCTGGCGCTTGACGCGTTGCCGAGCAACGAGTGACGTATCGGCGTGAAGCCAAGCTCGCAACGCCCCGAAAGTTTTAGTGAGTATCCGTCTTTAGGCTCATAAAACCTGAACAGAAACATTTCTGACGTCATGCGACGCGTTGCAGCATGCCAACAACGTCAAAATCGTTCCGGTCGAAGGTAGTTGATCAAGTCTTACGTTATCGATTTTGACGTTATTTGGTGCTTCACCCAGTTTTGCGTAGCAACAGATTTAATGACAGTTAGTTTCAGGCTCATAAATCTTGAAGACTTGAAGCGTGCGACTCGTTACTTCGTGCCAATAGTGTAACATTAAAATTGGTTCAGTTTAAGCAGGGGGTAGCAACTCGTATAGTCGCATCGTATCGTCACAGAAGGATTACTAACACAAAATTGCGCTTACCGCTTGACCAAGGACCGTAGAAGCGCAGACAACATTGCGCTCGTAATCGTAGCTTAAGCCGGCCCACAGTGAAGTTCAAAGATGTCGGAAAATAAACAGTGCGCTATCGCGAACTGCCAAAAGAATTCGTGATGTATTTACAAACCGCATATGGCAATTATTAGCTAACACGATTTACCTTCACCAAAGTCCCTCTCCCTCGCTCTCCTCAGTGTTGTTTGCCGGCCATTTTAAAGCATCGTGATCGCAACGTACGGTGGCTCATTGGGACACACAACAAATTATTTCTATTCACACAAAATTTGTATGGAACCGGAATTAAAGTAAATGCTTTCTTTTCGTTGTCTTATTATCATATGGCTAACAATTGTAAACAGCTTATAATTTTAAAGGTCGATTTTTGCAAATCTGCCAGTTTCAGCTTTGAGATACGCTTCCTTGTAGCACTCTGATCTCACCTAGTCGGGCTAATTTGACGGATACAAAGTCGATGACGTCATGCCACGGCACGAAAGCATCCACTCACCGCTACTAGAACCGCCTAGAATACGTTTTGAACTACCTTGTATGTCGTGCAACCATCTTTCATCTTTGCTTCCCATAGCGTATGGCAACGGTCGCCATTCATGGGTGACGTCAAGTACAATTCGGTACGAAGAGTTATTTTTATTTTTAAGTTCGTGAGGGCATACCAAAGCGGTCCACGGAGTGAGTATGACCCAAGACGGAATTTACCTTTAACGAAACATCGTGTCGTAAATGGTAAACAAGAAAAAATTACGAAACAAAATATTGTTTGTTATACTTGGTTGTTCCACGGAGACTTAGAAGGCAAGGCCTACACCAAGCAAGGTATATCTCGTCAACCCTTTTAAAAAAAAACAATTTTGTGTTTTGATACGGCAAATACGGGAGTACCCCACTCCCGCAATAGCACTGTTGTGCATTGTTCGGTGGTCTCTACGCAGGATCAATTTTATGGTCATTCTATTCCTCATATAATATATGGTACGTACGTGGTTGGTTCCAAACAAGCTGGTTGAAGTAATCGCAGATGCAAATGTAAAAAATAACGAGGAAGTGGTAGTGCACCCCACTCCCAAAATTTGAGGATTTTTACCTATACCATCCTTAACGATTTTTCCCCCTTTTTTTTAATACGCGAAATTATTCCTGCTAACTTTATCTTCCATGACATCTTTCAAAGAAATAATTAATTGCGCTCGTCTGACGAACCGGCCTCCATCAATTTTTTGAGGAATAAAGAAAATGAACCCATTCAAATAATTCAGCGTTCAAAGTATATCTTGATAAATGACTCGACCAAAATCTTGAGCCCTTTTCAAATATTTCATTTCCCTTTCTTGACTTTTTTTTTGTGCCCCAGAAAGCAATTTTCATGTATAAGGAAACTTTTTTAGTAACATTATTACTACATTTAAATGACGAACTTAAGAAGGTTTTTTTCCCTTTCAATTCGTCTCTCTGCGCTTGACGCAAGTTTAACATTAAAAAAAAAAACGAAATACAAATAAAAGAAACGCTGACTTGAGGAAAATATCCAATAATAGATCAAATCAGCCATGAAACCCTCCCTAATGCAAACTTCCTTTCATTTAAGTTTGAGTGGTCGAAAGTCATCAATACGAACTTACTGATGTGTCTTTTTTTCTAATGCCAATTCTTTTTTAGTCGTCCATTAAAATTTCACAAAAGGCAAAATAAAACCCAATTTTATTGCTTTTATTCTTCTGTACAGCCGAAAAGGCCGGGAAGACTGCAGCAACGACTTTGTCCGTCCGTCGCTTTTTTCAGATGTAGTCTAGTCGACTTATTAAAACACGACAAATTAAAACACCGTTGTTTCCTTATTGACTTTCTCGACGTAACTAACTGAAATAGTAACAGCTGATAGTCGCATTTAACCACTACAGGAACACACGCAACCATACAAATTTCGTCAACGCCACTCATTACTTTCATTGCCACGGCAACGGGATGTCTCGACACCAAGTTGAATGAATAAATTGGCCTACTCACGAACCCAATTCCCCGTTATCTCCTACTTACGAAATTAAAGTGGCAGGTAAAAAACAAATAGCCTAAAAGCTGAAAATTAGCCCTAAAATCACGACACAATACTAACAGGCTTTCTCGATGTAGCTCAATAAAATAATAACATTTGATAATCGCATTTAACCACTATAAGAATACACGCAACCGTAGAAATGCCGTTAACGACGCACCAAGTTGCATGAATAAATAGGCCTACTCTCGAACCCAATTCTCCATAAGCTGCTACTTACGAAATTAAAACGGTACGTAAAAATTAGCCTAAAATCTAAAATTAGGCCTAAAAGCTAACACATATTTAACCGTCAATTGTGATGGTTACTATGTTTTTGGATTATATAAGAGGGATCGCTGATAGAGGTGTGCGCCTCAACATTTTCGTTGAGAAAGTGGCGGGAGTGTACTGAAAACCGGTTGCGATAGGAATCACTGTTTACCACTGTTAGTACCCGCCATTGTTCTTTGTTTAGAACGGCGCAACAAGGTGGTTATAACCCTTGCTGACTGTATTATACTGGAACAAAACGAAATAATTGATACTAAGTGAAACAGCGAATGTGCCATCGTCACTAGTAATTCTAATGACCGCCATCTTGAAATCGAGTCGCCATTTTGAAATTTTGCTTATTATTGTCCGACCCTCGTCCTTCAAATTTAGAACGAAGAAGAAATAGTTGATTCCAAGTGAAACAAGTGAATGTGCCATCATTCACCAATAATCTCTAATGAACGCCATCTGGAAATCAGGTGGCTATTTTGAAATCGTGCTTATTATCCTCCGATTTTATTCAAATTATGAACGTGGATGCTACTTCGTGATACCAATTGAAACAATGAATGTGCCATCGTCAACAGTAATCTCTAATGGCCGTCATCTTGAATGAAGCGACCATTTTGAAATTATGCCTGTAAACGTCCAATTTTCTTCAAATTTAGAACTGCGACTAAAGTGTTGATAACAAGGGAAACAGTGAATGTGTGATCTTCACTAGTAATTGCTAATGGCCGCCATCTTGAATTCGGGCGGCTATTTTGAAATTATTCTTATCGCCAATTTCCTTCAAATTAAAAACGTAAACGCTATTTTGTGATTCCCATTGAGACAATGAGTGTTCTATCGTTACTAGTAATTTGTAATGACTACCATCTTGAAATCAGGTGGCCATTTTGAAATTATGCTTATTATCGTTTAATGTCATTCAACTTTAGAACGTAGAAGATATAATTGTTACGAACTGAAATAATGAATGAGCCATCGTCATTATTAATCTGTAATGCCCGCCATCTTATAATCAGGTGGCCATGTTGAAATTATGCTTTATTATTCACTGCCTTTCTTTAAACACACAAATTTTAAACATGAAATAAAAAGGGAAGTTACACTCCGCCTCTAGGTTGGGTGAATTGTCCGTTTTTTTCTTTTCGCAGGCAGTTGTCTCAATTGCAATGTTTTATAGTTTAGCTGCAATTCTCAAAGTAACACGTATTAATAAACAGAGCATTATATGTTAAGAGTTAAAAGTATAATAGTTAAAACCTAGAAGGAACACCGAGAAGCTTTGACAGCAATAGTCTAGGTGCAAAATGTTATTAGTAAGAGGCTGGACCCTTACTGTCTGGTGACCAGCTTTCGTCCGTAAGAATAGAAAGGCAAAAAAAAAAAAGGCGGTTTGTGAGTGAAGCCCCAGTTAGCTTTGAGAGTTGGTCAGTTTTGATTGGTCGAAACAGAGCTCAAACACAATTTAGTAAGACATTTTCGACGTTGGACTTTGCAATAAAACAAAGTAAGAGGTGAACCTAGGTAAGGAATGCGCCTTTAATGGTTTTTTCACCCTCTCATGGCGCTCGGACAACGTAGGCTGCTTGCTACATTTTTTTTTATATCCGTATACCGTTCAACACTAATTGTCAAACCACCCAACCCCCGAGACGACCAAAATGTAAGAGATCCTCCTATAAAGACCCATGTGATGATCCAATGTTAGTGAGGTATAAGTTTCCTGCTTTACTTTAGGTTGAAAACTTTTTTTTCGGTTTAGGAACATGGCAGTGTATCGCAGTAGAGAGCATTATTGGTCGTCATCAATTACCTTAAATCTGCGAAATTCGTATAAAAATAGTCAAAAAATCTAAAGCATCAAAAGTCAAATGCTTTGAAGAAAGTTCTTTAAAGATATTCCCAGCATAAAAACCCTGCCACAACCGTACACATACACGATCCGTCCGAATTTGGCTAGAATTATATTTTACAAAGTTGGATTTATAAAATTGGCTTAATAAGTGATTAAGCAAGTCCAATGGAAGTACGGTGTGCGTTTCATGCTTTGCTTTAGGTTGAAAATGGTTTTTTTTTATGGTTTGGTAACGTGGTAGCATGTTCGCACCGTAAAGAACATTATTGGTGGTCATCAAAAAAATGTATGAAATTCGTATAAAGATAATCAAAAATTCTAAAGCATCAAAAGTCAAATGTCAAACTTGACAAGAAAATTGTGTTCGTAAAGTTCTTTAAAGATATTCCAAGAACAAAACAAAACTTGGTACAACCGTTCATACGCACATTCTGTCCGACTAGGCTAAAACCATATTTACAAAGTTAGATTTACAAAATTAGCTTACTTTAAGCTATAACCACCAGGTAGTAAAGGTGCTTACCATTCTCTTACTGACGCAATTTTACACCGTCTAGACTCTTACTCTCAACTTACTCGTAAGTTATAGTGCACCTACGTAAAGGAGGGTTTACGCAACGACAATTTTCTCACTCCCCAGCTTTTGCTTGGTTAATATTAAATCTGCTACCTGTTTCTCGCCTTTACCGGACCATGCAGCTTTCGAGTGTTGTCTATACGTAGTAACCTTTGCTACGATGTGAACGATGCGTGCGGTATGACAGCAAAAAAAAAAAACAATTTTTACAGGAGTACAAGACGGCGGACTGATTTCTGAATGTCAGCATTCGACGGTTTGTTTTCGATTGGACGCCATGTTAGATCTTGAATTTTCACTGCGAGTAGCTATTTATTCAACCATCGTTTGATCAGTCCAGAGGCTGTTCTTTGTGCGTGAAGGGAAAAATTTTGGAAACAGAGAGATATGACAACAATGTTGTAGCAGTGATTAAAATTACTGTTGCAATTTGTTATTTATCCTTGTTGTTATTTACAACTAGAGGAAGCCCGTGCTATGCACGGGGCCGGTCATGAATTAAGTTTACGGACACGTTTCCCGGGACATTTTCCCCGGCACTGTTCCCGACGACTTGTAGGATTGATCGCCTACTCATGCCTGCCTCCTCTTTCAATGCAGGTAGAATGAGAGAGCGTATTTGAAATACGGGCGCGAGGAGGGGAGAAGTGATTGTTTGGCCACTCATGCCTGCCTCCTGTTTCCATGCACGTAGAGTGGGAGAGTGCATTTTCAATGCGGGCGCGAGGAGGGGAGAAGTGGTTTTCCTTTAGGCTTTCCTTCCTTTTAGCCGGCCTCCGATATTATAATAAAGATGCATTTTATTTCTTATGTATTGCCGTATTCATTTAGTAGAAACTGGCAACTAAGCGTAAAAAAATACCGGTTGACTGGCAAATATCGTTCAGCGCGGGAGAAGGTCTCTTTGCGTAAACGCACCCTAATTGGGCAAAACTACAGCGTAGATCTGCAGTTGACAGGTGTAGGTTATAACTTCGGAAAAGAAGATACAACGGAAGTCCTAGGGTAATAAGAGATAGGTAAAAAGTAATAAAATGAATGAGTTCGGGTGAGTGGACTGGGCAGAAGGTGTTCGCTTGAACGTCAAACCGTATATCCGTACGGCCGACCGAGTGGGTATAAGGTTTGATGTTCAAGCGAACACCTTCTCGCCAGTCCACTCACCCGAACCCATTCATTGAAAATTTACCATTTTACTGCCCAACGGCCTGTATAGTGGACGGCTATTGAACGGCAAAAAATCCAAGTCCCAACTCGCACTGCAAGCTTTGTGAGGGGTCCCCGGGGACCCCGAGCAAAGCGAGCAGCAACAGCCCAGTGGTCAGCGTCCTCGTCTCCAAACCAAGTGAATGACGGTTCGAATCCCCCGACCGACCCAACTATCAAAGGGGAGTTACAAATAATGCATCCACTTTGACATGGGCTTTAAAGGGTTAAGGAAACCTTTTTCCTACTTATTAACACATATATTACATCATGAGCCAATAAAAGCGTCATATGCGGCAGAATTATTGCCACGAATTTATCAAAAAACCTATAAATTAGGCAAATATACAACGTTATTCACGTCGTTTTTTCAACAAGAAAACCTTAAGCTATGGGTCTAACAGTGACTTTTATGTTGTCAGGCGACCAAAGTCTCTCGATCAAACAAGTTTCAGCCTTTTCTGTCGCATTATTGTTTATCCTCACATGCTTAAAAACAGCCAAACTCCCTTTGCTGTAAAGACAACGTGTCTAGTGGTCGCCATGCTCATATATACGTATTATCTGGACGTTATCGTTTTATCTTGGCGGTTGCACAAAAATTTCGCATAGCTATAGTGATCAACGATAGAGGAGAGTGGTGAATTGCAGTGAAAGATGGCTGAGTCTGATTCGAAACCCCGACAGTCAGAATCCTGACAGTCGAAATCCCGACACCAAAATCCTGACAGGTCAATATCTCGACGGTACAAAATCTGGAGGGTTCAAAATCCCAACAGGTTAAAATCTCCTTAATTCCAGGTTTCTTCTTTTTAATCCCCTTTTCTTCTCCCAAGAAGTTTTTTAATTCTTTTTAAATTTCGACGAGCATTTGCTAATGGGAATTTGCTTAAGTTTGTTTTTAAAAATTGCGCCTGCTGTTAGTGGTCCACCCCGACCCTTGCATGTCCACTTTGCTCTTTTAAATGGTTCAAAGAAAGTCTTATTATTATTATTATTATTATTATTATTATAAACCTCGACAGTTAAATTCTCGACAGGTCAAAATCTCGACGACTCAAGAACATAAAAAACAATTGTAGCAAGCCTATGCAGAAGTAACAGCACAGTATGCGTTTGTTATATATTGAACGAGTAGTGTTAAGAATGGATAATATAAAAATATGGATTGGCTAAAAATACCGATAAGTAATATCTTTAAGATCTTTTTTTTGTACATGTAAAACGTTGGCTAAAAATTCCAACAAGACGCTCAGTAAAAATATTCATTGGCTGAAATACCGACAAGTAACATCTTTAAAAAAATCTCTTATATGTAAAACGTTCGGTAATATCGGTATTTTTTGTACCACGCTTATTTACCAAAAGAAAAAAAAAACATTATTATTCTAATAAGTTGGATTTTTAGTTGTCGGGATTTTGACTGGAATTTAACATTTCGGGATTTCGACTGCCGGGATTTCGACTGTCGGGATTTTGATCTGTCGGGACTTCAGTGTCAGAATTTTTTATTGACAGGATTTCGACTGTTGGGTTTTAGACCGACCCCAGACGGCGGTAGACGATGAAACTGAGGCCTGGATTTACCTGATGGTTGAATCTTAGATTAATAACTATACACTTCGTTACGGGATAACCCACTTGCTACACTTACCCGCTCAAGCACCGCGTGCAAAACTCCGGGACTTATACTCTAGTTTCTAAAATTCACCACAAGAGCACCAACTGCCGACAACAGCAGAAGTGACTGTATAACCGTGAGTCTAAAAGCTGTAGCGTCATTACTGCAGCGTCGTTATATGCAATTTCGGTTTCGACTATGGCATGTGAGCTACGAAACAACGAAACTCAACTGTAGCGGTTATAGCGGCTAACTTCATTACACCTTCAGTTTTAGAAATCGCGTAAATTTTAGCGGGACAAGCGTGGGAGAAAAAAAAATGCAATTCGAATGATAAAGAAGATAATTTAGACGAACTGTTCCGTGTTTGTGCCGCCCTGTGGCCGTGAAGCGACTATAACTTGGTGATCACACGTCGCCACCATCTTGAATTTGTGCGGAAGCAGTTGGAGACGCCAGTTTGTGGCAAAATGGCGCACCATGTTTTGGTGGGAGTACTCCGGACGCTACCGTGGCTAGATTTCGGAGCAAGTTAAATCACTTTTCAGGTCTGATGCAAATCGCCTGCCTCTACTTAACCCTAGATCCAACACTCGGGTCTGGCTTTTCCCGGGTGGGGAAAAAGGCTAAGTTTCCTAATTAAATTGTCGAAATTACATGGTGAAGCTTGCAGCTTGCAGTGAGGAGTGTCCCAGCTCTCCCAATATTGGTATCAATATTGGTACCTGGGATACTCTCAGGAATGGATGAGACTCCGAGAAAGAAACAAGTAGTGGAACGAGCAAGAAATGAAAACGATATTTCGTACAGCAAATAAAATTGATGTCAAATGTGTGAGTTGCAACGTGTGTCCTGAAGTTAAGACAAGGCTTCTGCAGAGTAACCATGACTACCAGCACGCCATGTGGATGCTACGACGATGGTAAACTGCGTTTACTGGACAAGCTGATTCACAATTTCAGCTAGTTTTTAATCAAATTAACCAACGTTGCTAAGGCCGCAAAATTGGCAGCCACAAACGATAGAAATACATTATTTATTTCGTAGATGCGGGCTTTCAAACTTGAGCTGAAATGTTTCTAAGTGGGCAGCAACAATCACTGCATGCGCTACCGCTTTGTTTAGTTTTAAGTAAACCTATCGTCACAAGTCTTCAGAAGCGTAACCACAGCAAAAGGTTTTGAAAGAAAGTTAATTTAACGCTACATAGACATACAAATGATAGACCTGAACGCACCAATTTTTGAAACGGTGCATTGAACAGCTAGTTGACTACTTCAGCTAGTCAAATAGTAAAGATAGCCAATCCGAGATTCCGTAGCTTCGTAGGGAGGGATTATCTTATCGTATTGCAATAACGACTCATGACTTTCCACATGGTATCGACTTTGCGATAAACTGATCCGTATTTCGGATGAAGTTAAGAGCCGCGTTAAGGGTTTGTGGTGGGTAAGGGTTAAGCTGTGACGCTATCAGTCTTTTGATGGCTTGGATGTGAGATACAAGAAATGAGCCATAATTTTTAGTCGGTGAACAACGTAGTTTAGTTTGCATGCAAATAAATCTTTAAAAAACCAGTCATAATATTACTTTTTGTTTTTGCTGTTGTTAAAAACTTGGCTTTAGGCAGTTTATAGGTAGGACTTGGGTCACTCGAAACTATGCGGGGAATTTGTAAACTCCTGTTTGCCTGAGGTGGAATGCAGGGCCACGAGAATTTTAATCATAGAAAAGGAGAATACGACATCTGCCCGAAGCAATATTTCCAATTAAATTAACAAGAATGCCGATCTATATCTACCTGCACAGCAAATAGAAGCAATAAATTTAATTATTAATAGTAAAGTTAGATTACCAGAAAGTAATAGAAGTTAGCTGAGTAAAGTTTCGTAGGGGCCTTTAAAACGAAAGACAACTTGTAGTATACGAAAGCAACATTCACCGAGGGTACACGGAGGTTTCTTACGTCGCTTTATCTTACGTCGCTTTACCTTACGTCGACTTGAACTCTCATCGAAAGGAAAGAGGTGGTTACACGGAGGTTTCTTACGTCGACTTGAACCCACATCGCTTTAGGAGAGAGGTGGTTACACGGAGGTTGTAGTTGGAGTGAGTTAAAACGACAGTGGGGGTTCCTGCGTCGCGTTTATCTAATCCCCCCATCAAGCCAACCCCTCTTTATTCCCATGTTCCCATAGAGCTAGCTGGCTTTCGACTTCGTTTTAACGAAGTGACACGTGGCCGTCCTAGTTTCGTGACGTTTACGTGCGCTCTTTTCAACCAATCACAAGGAAGCAGCCCTTAAAGCGACGTAGAAAATGGGTTTTACGTGGGTACACGTAGGTTGTTAAAGCGCTTCAACTCCTCACGTCGACGTAACAAGGTGGTTTGAGATGAAGCGACTTGAAAGTGGGTTTAGGTGGTTATACGGACGTTCTTAAAGCGCTCTAAGCACTACATCGACGTAAGATAAAGCGACGTAAGAACCCTCCGTGTACCTCGGTCATTGTACGGTGGTGTCTCAAAAGCTCATAATTAAGCAGGATGGAAAGCCAAATGGGGGTCGAGAAGGATTAAATAAATACGGATGCAAACCTATTTACGTTACCGTTTGGACTTAAATGCCAGCCTGCCTGAGCGGGGAATTGGGCCTACGATCTTTGAAACCAAAGACGTAATTCGTACCGCTGAGCCATAGTGTGCATGCCCTACCGCGGTAGTACTGTTCAAGTCCTAACGCTGCGCAAATATGTATATGTGTGCGTGTTTAATTCTGTCTATGGACGTTTCCTTTTGGCCGTGTCAGTATGGCTCAGCGGTTGGACTCAGTGGTTTCAAAGGTTGTAGGTTCAATTACCCGCCAGGTAGTCTGACATTTAAGTCCAACAGGCAACGTAAATAGGCTTGCATCCGTATTTATTCAAAAGTTCACAAGCAACTTTTGAAAATTCACGAAAAAAAGAAGGTCCGACTCAATTTAAACCAAACAAAAAAAGTTTCCAGCTACAACGTTTTAGGATTGAAAAAATGCAAACAGTCGAATTAACGTCCTTTTAAACTCCTGAAATTACCGTGGAAAGAAGAAGGATAATTTTGCTAGGATATACCTAGAATCTTTACATATGCTCAGTCGACATGACCGCTAAATCATTTTTAGGGTCCTTCTCCACCCATACGCAGAGGGGTGGGAAACAGAGAAATAGTCGAATTAACGTCCTTTTCAACAGCTAAGGTTGTGGCGGGAAGGATATGGACAATTTTTCTAGGATATACCTAGGATCTATTACATATGCCACAGTCGACATGACCGATAAATCATTTTCGGACCCTTGTTTTTTTGAATGTAGAGGGATGGGCTGAGGTGATGCCAGACTCGAAACCAGCACCTGCAGCATATGAGACAGTCCTTTTAATGGTAGCGCGACATGGGGCCACCACCGACAAGCTGTCCCACCTCTGTTGGATAGCAGAGACAAAGTCCACCACCAGAGCCCCGCAAGAAAGAAAGGCCGAGTCAACCGTAGCTCCCGTAATGCTGGAAAACGCGCACAGTAAGTCGCTACAGTTCGCCGCAGGAGGGCGCTCCTGGCATGTGCCACTTCGGCGGTAAGGTAGCATTCGCTGCTGCTTGTTTTTTCGACTTTTTGCGACTGGAAACAGACAACAGCTACCTAAATCAGGTTGATATTTTAAGTAAAAACTTAAATTAAACACGAATAAAGAAAAACGTAAAGTTATGATTTAAAAAAATAAGAATTACTCTGGACAACAACTCATACATACTTCATTATTAGTCCTGCACTGATTTACAATGACTGCTTTAAATTATGTTAGAAATCAAGCTATGTCAATGACTTTAAATACTTCAACAGTTTCGTAAATTTTTGTACAAAATTTATTTAATAGCCAGAATAATACAAGAATTATGCAAGCAGATGCATCCAAAACTACGTTTCATTTGAAAAAAAAATTATAGGGCAAAACGGAAACATATTTTATTGCACACCTGAAAGTTGGAGTAAAAAAATATAAAAAATAAAACTAGGCTAAATCGCCAACTTACTTTGTAGGCCTAATGCCCAAGAACGATCTTTTTTTTTTTCGAGAGGGTCATGTCTTTTAACTTATTTTCGACAGTTCCATTCCTACTGGTTTTTTATTTCAGTTTGTCTGTTTTTTTTTTCCATCTGACACTAAGTCATTTGCTGCTTTAAGTTGTGCAAAATAATGGATTCGTTTGTCCCGTCAGGTTGAGAGAAACGAATACGTGTAAATGTATATTTTAGTTTTTTAGTTTTTTCCCTCACAGTCTGATACTTGTTAGGACTCAGCGTGACGTTTGACAGTTCCGTGATTCAAAAATAGTTTAAACAATAACTTTTTCTGTGTTCAAACTTTTTTTTTCAGTCGAAATTTTAAAAAAAATTTAAAAATAGCGACAGTGTCCCAAAAAGCAAATCTGAATCCGGCTAGTGGCTCCTATTTTTCGTTTTTTGTCCACCCTATTTCTAAGTTAAAAGAAAGAATCTCTAAAAAAAAAATGGATTTTGGATCCAGACACACGGTCCCTATTTTAACTTTTTTTTTAACTTTGAGCTGAGAAATATTTTAAATCACTCTGTTCATTTTGTTTATTGATGGTTGACAAATTTTTTTTCGTCAATTATCAAATTGGGGTATGGAATTTTTCAACGTAAATCCAAATTATAAATACGTTTTTTTTATAGCCTATTATTGTTGACATTTTTACGTGTCTCCATAATCCCTTTTTATTTAACTATAACGTCAGTTTATTATTTAAATTTCCTTCTGTGCTCTATAATAGTACATAAAGGGCAACTTCATCCTTGAAAACTTAAACTAATACGAAAATGCCGACAAGTTTCATTTGTATTAACCAGTCAGTTGGCTAATCCAATCTTTTTGGCTAATGTTTTCCAGCCATCGGCTCTTAAAATAGCGGTCTGAGGTATTCATGGACATTCACACCCTTACAAGTTAATATTCTTGCCGTGGAATTACAGAAAGGCAAACAACAATTTAGCCTACCATTTTTATTTTAAACAACCTGAATGCACGCGACAACACTCTCGGCCATGCTTTCTTCGCAGAAAAGCGTCACCTGCTATAGCTGCCATCTAGCGGCCGTTTCGACGGATTGCGCAATGTGTTCTGTGCGCAGTTTTGCAGGCACTGACTCGGCCTTTCTTTCTTAGGGGACTCTGCCACCACCGACAAAATTCCCCTACGAGATGCTGGGCCACTGTCATCCTTGGAACACTCCTGTCGAGTTTGAATACCGACAGCCTACGTCTCTTTCAAAATATGGTACAGACTGACGCCACCTCACTCGACATTCACCCGACTATTACGTAAGTAACAGCTGCGGCGACTGACGATGTGTAAGCCCTGGAAATATGAAGTTTCAATTGGTGTTACAGCCTACAAGACATGAAAATAATAGGCCAAAGTTGTTATTTAAATAAACCTTAGACACGAATCATGCAGGTTTCAAACTTTAGAATGATGGGTGTTCTATAAATAAATTTAAAAAGGCGTAATTTCGTATGTTATAAAGATCGATTTACATCAAATTTGAGCGCAACAATGCACCTGAGGCTTTCAAGTGACGTGACAAATTTCATTCCGATACGACCTTTCATTTGCACTCCACCCAAACTACAAAAATACAGCCAACAAATCTGTCAACTCATTTTTCGAATTTGGTGTCTGTTATAAACTTCACACTTCGCTCGCTTCCCTCTTTTCGCTCCGCCAATCATTACGTTAATAAGGAATAAAGTTGTAATTCATTAAATCATAAATATTGTGTGGGGATGTTTATCCGGCTCAAAAACGCGGGATTGGAGGGTTTTTTTTTGGGGGGGGGGGCGATACAGTCACCCTAGGATTGATGCTTGTTGTAACGCATGTTACTTTTCAGCAACGTAATCGATGTGCAAATTCTAAAAGTGCTCCCTTCCTTCGTCCTCTTCTCTCCCGCTTACTCACCCCCTCCTCCTCCCCTCCACCCCCTCCCCTCCTTCGTAATGCGTATTCAACAAATAGTGACTACGAAGTTTTAAAACATGAATAAACTAGCAGGAGCGCGAAACTTATGAATTAAAAACTAACCACTCAGGGTGTGAGGCGGAGGCTTTGAAAGGAAAGCGAAAAAAAAATCGTTAAATTCCGCAAGCAATTAAACCCACAACCCAATTTAAATTTCTGATTTCTTCATTAGCTTAATGGGTCTTCAACCGTTTAATATGTATTAACCTTTTTTTTTTGGCATTGCATTGCATTGGCATGCTTTCGTCTCTCCGACCACTTAGTAAATACCACATGTTTGCGTAAAAAAGTTCCTCCTACCTGAAAGTAAACATTTGCAAGTTTTCAAACAAATTTTGATTATTATTATTTATTTTTTTTACTTGCCGAAACTCGGTACGCGTCGTGTCACTGAAACAAGGACGGGTGTGATAATTTTAGCTTTACACGGGTAGACGTGTATTAATCATTAATGCACGGTGGTGACGTCACGCTAACACACCCCCACGCTAAAAGTGTAGTCGTTATATACGGTCAAACCACACACGTCACCTTCAGTTAATTTTGATAACCCTCACTTTTTTGATAATCAAACACTTTTTCCGGGGTCTGCACAACCCCTGCTCCACCATGTGACATACAATGACCGACTTTGCAAAGCTACCGTACACAACACAAAGTCAACCAGCACGCCCCATTGCAACCAGCATAAATGGGCACATTTGCAACCTGCAACATTTATCGTACTAACACGAAAAGAAAAACCTTGCGTAGGCTACTACGCTAGGCCCCCACGCATGGAGGAATGGCCCAACCCGGCAACCTTGCGTTCCGACAGTACGAAAACTAGGCTACTGGCACTTGTAAATACACCTAAATACACCTAAAAACCTACGAGACTCAAGCGAATAGCACATTTGCAACCTGCGACATTTTTCGTACTAACACGAAAAAACTTCACCTGCTATTCTAGGACCCCACCCGTAGAAGAATGGCCCAACCCGGCAACCTTTCGTTCTGACGGTACGAAAACAAGGCTATTGACACTTTTAAATACACCTAAATACACTTAGAAATCTACGAGACTCAAACGAATAGCGCTTGTTGTACTCTAATCTTCTTTAAATTATTAAAGTAGAAAAAATACAGTTTTACCTTAAAACACAAAAATCGGTATTACGGAACGTCTATCCCCTTCGATCTGACTTCGTACTCAGGAAGTTTCCGTTCGGAAATTTACGTAAGTCGCATGTAAAAATTCTTATATTCATTATGATTCCCAAATAAACTCAAAATTAAAAAAAAAAATTAGTTTGAGATTTAGTTAGCTTGACGTCACACCTTAGCATTAAAACACATATACGTGAAGTAGACTCGGGGTAGCAAAATCGAACTCGTGCTAAAGCGCTCGTGCGATTTCGCCATACCTCGATAATTTGGACTGTTCCGATCAATTATTTCAAGATAACCGGGTCTACTTCACGGATATCTATTACAGTCACAGTTTTGTAAGTAATCCGCTTTCTTAAGGGACCAGTCATTATTTATCGACGGGGCGAAGGGGCCAATTACCATTAGACTCATTTTTATCTTTTTTATGTAAAATTTAAATATTTGTACTTTTTCCATTGTGGGATAAAGAATGCAAGGAACTGTTGATATCCTCTCCGCAGAAGATAGAATATGACATTTCCATTTACCACGAATTGTTTGCCGATAAAGGTCGTGTATGTTTAGTTTTTAACACATTTTGCTCGTAATTTCGGGTGCAGGGCGACATTACTTCCCCCCTCCCCCGTTTGCACCCACACCCCCACCCCCATTCTGAGTGAGCCACTGGCCAGTAGAGGAGGTGAATTTCTCCTGGAGCGTGCGCGAGGCATCACTGCCAATGCCTTGCTGACGTTATTCGCCAAGCTTTAAAAAGACCAACCTATGTTTTTTTTCCCCCAACCTTCCAAACCGTTGTATGCGGGGCGTGAAGCGTTGAACCATCAGTTTCCAACAGTCGCGTGTTGCACTGCAGCAGAACACGGAGGTTTTTGGAAGCACCCTCCTTTCCCCACTCCTCCGTCCTGAGTGATCCAAACTGGCCAGCAGAGGTGGTGAGTTTGTAGAGCACGCGCGAGTCATCATTGGCAGACGCATCGCTGACGTCATTTGCCAGGCCTCAAAACGACCAACCTGTGTTTCTTTTTCCCAACAACAGTAACCTTCCGAACTGTCAATCGTTGAACCATCAGTTCCCAACAGTCCCGTGTTGCGATGGATCGGAACATGGAGTTTTTGAAAGCGCCCCCACCCCCTATCCCACTCCTCCGTCGTGAGTGAGTCACTGGCCAGTATGGGTGGTGAGTTTGACGAGGAGTGCGCGCGAGACATAACTGGCAAACGCATCGCTGACGTAATTCGTCAAGCATTAAAACGATCAACCTCTGTTTTTTTTTTTCCAACTACAATAACCTTTCGGACTGTTGTACGCGGAACTTCAAGCATTAAACCATCAGTTCCAACAGTCGCGAGTTGCGACGAATCAGAATATGGAGATTTTGGAAGGTGCTGATTACGAGGCCCGTAAATTGATGCAAAACAAGTCCATTTCACGTATTTTTTGAATTACCCGCGTAATTCATGCAAAACAAGTCCATTTCGCGTATTTTCTGAAACCAAATTTGCGAAACCAACGGAGCGAAGCGATTTTTCGGTAGGTCTTGCAATTGACAGTCCCGGAATGCGTCCAACAAAATTTAGCGTTGCTAGATAAGAGACCAGTAACGAAATTAATTCCGTACCCCAATTCAATTTTAAACAATAAAACACTGTGATTCAATTTAAATTTTCTCGCCAACTACAACCACGTCTGGCCTCTTAAGTGGATCAATTTTGAGCTGTAGAAGGGGGGAAATTAACAGAAGCGGTGAAAGGAGGGGAGCGGGGAATGAGTTTTGGGGGTAGGGGTAGGAGGTGTATGGTGCGGGGATGGGGGAGGAAGGAATAGAAGAGATTTTCGCAATGTAGCATTAGGCCGCACTTATAGGCAACAAACCTTCTCGCTCGCCGAAAGCTGTTTGCTAATTTATCGTTATTTATTTACGACGAGCTTCCAGTTTCTACTAAAGAATGCGACAATACGTACATAAACAATTAAATAGCGACCCACTCTCGTCGCCATTGCTACGTTTGACTATACTAAGCTACCGGTGCGAGGGTATGAGCCCTTCCCACTGCGTGTGTTCTAATAAACGACCAGGGGTTGAATGGCACAAAGATCAGCACTGAACTTTACCAGTACTATTTTTATAGACATTTATTGTACAAGTGGCGCCATCTGAAAAGTGGGCCATACAACTAAGCAAAGCACAGTGGAAGCCCAAGTGACCAGCAAGTACAACTACCGGAGGTGTGCTTCCATAACCGAAATACGGACGCAAACCTATTTACGTTGCCTTTTGGACTTATATGTCAGACTGCCTGAGCGGGGAATCGAACCCACGACCTCTGAAATCAAAGGCCAAGGTCCTACCGCTAAGCCAGATTGACACGGCCCAAGCACGGCCCTTAGCCCTTAGCAGTAGGACCTTGTCCTTTGATTTCAGAGGTCGTGGGTTCGATTCCCCGCTCAGGCAGTCTGACATATAAGTCCAAAAGGCAACGTAAATAGGTTTGCGTCCGTATTTCGTTAACCAATTTCGAGCCCATTGGCTTTCCGTCCCGTTTCTTCCATAAACGAAGCACGCCGCTAACATTAGACGCTTCAACAAGGGTAAAGAACAAAGCAACCAAAAATGTTGAACGTTGCTGCAACACGGTCGTCATTTCTCGCTGTTTCCAAAATTTACATATTCTCGTTCAAAGAAGAGCTTCTATAGCGGTGATCAAACGACGGTAGAAAAACCAGGCACCTCACCTTCTTGTTGCCATAAATCGACACCGTCATGCAACGTGCATCGTACTTTACGTCACGAGCAATCTTAACCTTTGACTACCAGCCATACCCAGACGAGTCCTTTATTTTAAGTCCCACGATTTACGTAGGTCAGTAGCGGTGTTCGATCGCACCTCCTCTCGGTTCGATCGCGCTCCCTCGAGGGTTTGACCAATGGGATCTGCTTAGGTCGTTTTACTCGGGTAACCTGAGCCCTCGCAAACTTTGGACTTAGTTTCTGTCGTTCATGTCCAACACGTACGTGCCGGTAATGAATGGTTTTAAACCTAATGAGAGAGAATATTCCCGTTGCGAGTCGATGCATAAACGTGCCCTTACCCCCAGCATTTAACCGGCGTAATATCGCACGCTGGAAGCCTATTGTGAGACATACAGTTATGATGAAAGTGTCATTGCCTTGGTTGCATTAATTCTCCTGTTAAATTCGTGCAGTGGTTTATTGCTCTTGAAGAAAAAATTTCGCCATTTGTTTATGATCTCCCATTATTGACTGTTTCGTTACGATTGGACAAAGCTAAAACTCTCGCCGCCATGTTGAAATTTCGTTTGCTTTTATAGCATCTAGCTGCGAGAATGCGTTGCAAGATTGTTGCGTAAATGCAGTAGCGCACCAAGATAAGGTACAGGGGAGGGGGGCGGGTTAGTGCACTTCAAAAACTTAAGTCTGAAATAAAAATTTGGCAAAAATAAACAAACAAGGCATTTATGGCAAGAGAAGAGAAATGAAACGTTATTTTAGAAAATTTTTTTGCCCAAAGGAGTCAAAGGGATTTTTTTTTTATGTATTGACTCCTTTGGGATAAAAAAAAGTGTCTTGTTTGATAACGGCTCGTAGTCCTACACGAAACGTTGCATTTTTAGCGTTGTTACACGCGAACTTTATTGGGTGTTTAGTTCTTCATCACTGGTTATACGGGACGGAAAAGCCAATGGCTCAAAGAGGGGTGAATAAATACGGATGCAAACCTATTTACGTTGCCTTTTGGACTTATATGCCAGACTGCCTGAGCGGGGAATCGAACCCAGGACCTTTGAAATCAAAGGCCGAGGTCCCACCGCTGAGCCATACTGGCACGGCCAAAAGGAAACGTCCACAGGCAGCATTTAACACGCACACATATACATGAAACATACACTTTTCCAATCGCCCCTGGTGGGACGCTTGATTGCGCGCCACACACGTCACTGCCCCGTCACTGCCCCGTCACTGCTTCATCACTGCCTAAAAGGGTTTTAAAGAATATAAGACCCCGAAGGATTAATATTTTAAACGTGCATCAACACTCATCGAACTCCACTCGCAACCAGTGATCTTCAACTTTTGGTTTTTTGGTCGCTGTGAAACGTCGCCGAAGCGCAATTTAAAGTAGTTTTTTTTTATTTTTTATTATTTGTTCGGAGGGATTGAAATGGGCCGTTTAAGCGGTAATTACCTTTAAGTCAATTGCAATTAGGCTGTAATTAAGGTTCGGGAAAGCTTTGTTATTTTGGGGACGGCATCGGAAGGCGGGAGGGAGGCCGACTACACGACGATAAACAGGCAACTCCCACAGCCACCACCCTAACCCCTGCCAAAGCTGCGTTGTCGATTGGAATACGCCGTTCGTGTTGTGAAAACAAAGTCGTTACGAAACACGGGGGACCGCCTGCTTGTTCGTTTTGCTAAATAAAACGAGTTAGTTCTAAGCATATTAATTAGTATGGGATAAAGGTGCCCTGCTTTTGGCTAACGTGTTGGTGCATATTTCAATGCAGTAATGTTTAAAATGACGAACCCAGTATTATGAATTTTTTGTTTAATTCTGTTTCCGTTAGTTAGTTAAGATAAGATGTAGTTTATTTACCAAACAAACTAAAAAGAGGAAATCAGGGACGGGTGGTTATCATCCTCCACTATAACACATGTCCTAAAAACATTTTAAGTTTACAAAACGTCTTAAAATACAAAGACAACAACTTAATCTCATCTGACTAGAGGACCTTTTTTTTCTTTTTTTTTTTTAATAATATTTTGGTCAGTCGTGGGATTCGAGCGGACATTCACTAGGTTTGGAGACGTGGATACTGACCACTGGACTGTTCTTGCATTGGGAACCCCTCACAAAGCTCCTGGAACCTTACTGGAACCTGGAACCCTACTTTTTACTGCACCTTGCAGGTTTAATTGAACACTGGGTCTGAGGAGGTTAACACTTAATTATCACTTAAAGATTTTAAGTTTACATAAATATTTAAAACTAGAGGAATCGGTCACATTTCCCGGGACATTCCCGACACTCTTCCCAAAGACTTGTCAGATTGATCGACCACTCATGCCTGGCTCCTTTTTTCCTGCACGTAGAGTGGGAGAGTGCATTTTCAATGCGGGCGCGAGGAGGGGAGAAGTGGTTTTCCTTTAGGCTTTCCTTTTCCTTTTAGCCAGTCTCCGATATTATTATAACGATGCGAAGAAAACAGATACGTGCAATGGTAGTGCAGGTAATACAGTCACTATTAAAAATCAAAAACACTTCAAAAACAAAGATAAGTCAATGCTTTTTAAATCATGCTTAAAACGTTGAAGGCTTGACGAGTTTACCAGCTAAGATGGAAGGCTGTCCCACGGCTTTACCACACCGTCTGAAAAGAAATACTTTGTGCAGTCCCTTTTCACCGCTGTTGTAGTTAATTTAGACGAATATCTCTGGTATATTTGTTAACGCGAATATTAAAGAATGTCTCGGATTCAGTATCAACAAGCCCGTGCACGATGGAATAAGTACGAGATAGGTCTGCTTGTCTTCGTAGTTCTAGTGGTTCAAGAACTAGGCGGTTAAAACGCAGTCTGTAAGATAAACTGCAGCAGGCTCGACGATGCTTCGTGAAGGTTTTTTTGTACTGATGCAACCCGTTTAATGTCTTTCATGAGGTGTGGAGACCACGCAGGTCTAGCGTATTACAGAACGGGACGCACGTATGCACTAAATACCATAACTAAGGTTGTAACATCGCCAGATAAGAAACAACGTCTTGTAAGGTGACCATAAAACTTTCTACAGTTTTTTTTTTTTTTTACCATAAACCGAAATGAACCCAAAATATTGTGACTGATGAAAATTAAGAGGATTATCCCATACTTGATCATAGCCGCACAAAACGTGTTTCAATGTAAAACACAAAGGTTAAATGGGGAGGGAAAAAGACGGTCGGTGAAGTTCCGGCGACCAAAATTTATAATTTTAGGTTAAGTCAGTAGCGTGCACGAGAGGGCAGGGGCAACTTTTTAGCAAAAGGACACAGTAAGTTTTAATGGACATTTTTTTTAGAAGACTTTTTTGTGTGTGTGTGCTATTTCCTTTTACCCTTTTCTGTTTCTTTCTCAGCCTTTTCTGCGCACGCCACTGGGCTGAGTATTGTAATTCCACTTGTCGTAATTAAAGAACAGTTTAGAAAACATGATGAAATGGTAGCCAGGAAAATTGAGTATAAATCGTGGCTAGAAGAAGAAAAACACACTAAAAAAAGTCCACGTTCGCTTTAAAACTCTTCGTCGACACACAAAAAATCATAATAAATTAAACACTATTAAGAAAAGGTTATATTTCGCCTAGAAGTGGAAACCAACATCACATTTTATCAATGCAGTCCGGAATCGAATTGACAGCCGAATCCTTTCCCCGATCACTGTTTTACGCCTTTACCGATGCGACCACTTCTCCATTGTATAAAAATGACTCACTGAACCCGTTAGCACGGTCACAGCAGTAACCAGGCCTCCATTCGACCGAGAGTGTTCGTTGTCATAGGCAGTGGAGAAGGAATAAGTATAAATATAAAGGGTACAGACCTTATATTAGTGATCGGGTTGATAGCTCGAATACGGGTCACGCCGCTATGACGAAACCCAATTGCATAAAGATGGCTCAGGGTATACGTTACTTCTAGTGCATGATTTGTGCGCTCACCCCACACAAAATCTCACCCCACCAGAGTTAATGTTTGCGTGGCGTGTTGGCTACCAAACCAAAAAGTAACAAAAAAAAAAAAAAAAAAGAATTACACATGTCAACTTATGCAACAAAA
>JAHWFP010087790.1:0-10590 GCA_023313725.1 Lithobius niger | reverse complement strand
TAAACCAGACTCTGCCTCTTCTAAACCAGACTCTGCCTCTTCTAAACTAGACTCTGCCTCTTCTAAACCAGCCTCTGCCTCTTCTAAACCAGCGTCTGCTTCTAAGAAATTCCGCAGTTTCAGACATACGCACCGTATTCGACATCATCGGGGGATGGCATCTCTGGTCAGTGCGATGAATTTGTGTGTAACTGGGTCTTGGCTGACCAAGATACAGTTACACAGAAGGCCATCACAGTAAAGATTTACTGAATGATGTCACAACTTGCAGTGATTGCTTGGCATGAGTTTTAAAAATTAGTTTCGCATTTGAGGGAAAGGTAGCCAATATAATCCACTAGTAGAATAATTTAAGTATTTTTCTGCAGTATTTCTAAAAGTGTGCGTGTGTGTGTGTGTGTGTGCAAGGCACAACTGTAAGAGTATATAATGGTGAACGCAACCTGTAGTAGACTTCAAAATATGCGTTGTGACGAAGAGATGTTGACAACTGCTGTTTCCTGGAAAGTTTAGCAAAAGTGCTACACTGTTAAGAAAGAGGGTACAACATTCGTAGAGGTTAAGGTTTTGGTGAAGGTGGAGAACCGCTCCTTCAAAAAGCTGTAGTTCTGTATTTCTCCAACTGTTACCAGAAGAATAAACAATAATTGGTATGTTAAATAGGTTGTGCCAAGCAGCTTTATTACCAAGTGAAACAATTTCGCAATTTGGAAATATGTTTAACAATATGTAAAAAGCTTTACGTGTCCTTTTAATTAAAGATAGGGCCTACTTGGAAAACTATCATCCACATTTCAGGAACTTCACCGTAATGGTCTGAAGTGTACCAGAGGATTATATTAGGGATGGCACGATACAAACATTTTTTTTATCCTGATAAAATTTTTTAAATTATCGCAATAATCGATATCTCGAAACAAATTTTGAGGCTGGAATAACCATTTTAATTTTGTTAATTAAAAAAAACCTTGGCTGAAGCCTACAGTGCAACCTTCACGAATGTGAATTGTATGACGCTCTCGTCATTGGCCAGTCAAAACAAAATACTCTTATTATTGTCCATTACTTTCTCACCATGTTGAAACAATTTTGCAGTTGTGCTGCTATTAAACTTAACTTCTCAGTCAGCTAAAGAGGCTAGCAACAGTATTGCACACTTGGTTGGAGGGCCCTTGTAATTCTGCACGCAACACCGCAAGCCACTTGTTTCTAATTATTACGGTTCCAAGATATGACAATTGAAGCATTGAGGTTTGCACGATACTATAAATCAGAAAAACTGCAATACGATAATCGGCAAGTTTTTATCGCGATATTATAGAATTATCGATTATCGTGCCACCCCTAGATTATTTGGTGCAGGGCTCCTACTTGTCATAAAATTCTTTGATTTTAACTAAATGTCATCAATTTGTCATTAAATTATTTGCCATAAATATCATAAAGTAATAGACATTTCAAGAAAAATGCTGGGAACAATTCCACACTGAAAGGTAAGAATTCAATCGCAAGGCTCGTCGGGAAGTCTACAATTTTTAAAGTTTACACAGTTTTGAGGAACTGTTCTATAATTCCACACGTCCTGAAAAAAAAGGTCTGATACAAACGGGGCTTAAAAAACAACAGCTTCGAATGTTTTCAAGAACACATGTTAAAAAAAAACAGCCTTTCCTTTTATTGACGATGATTTATTTAATTTGATTATAGATCATCCACCCTGTAGTCATAAAAAACGCTGACTGTTGTGAGGGGGTGGTACAGATTAATTTTTGACGTTACGTGTGGGGGGGGGGGGGAAATGTCATAAAAATATGTAAGTCGTATTTTCATTTTGTTCTACCCCTGATTTGTCACAAAATATGGATCAGTTTTGTCATAAACTTAGGCGTGGGAGTCCTCATGGTGGTCACAGAATGTGTTTACTGATGTACCATAGTAAAAATAAAGATTCCTATTTTGACCAATTAAGGTTTAGTTGCGCTAGGGCAAGTCTTAAGAAGTATCCTTTGTAATATAAAACTGGAGTGGAGCAGTAGCTGTAACCCTTAAGTTAGTGGGCAGTACAGACACGCAGTTATGAACAGGAAATGGCAGGTAAAAGGCTAACAGGAAGGGTGGTTTTTCAGCATTAACATGAAAGGAACATTTAAACAATGAAAGGAAAAATTGAGCATTAAACTGCAGAGAATCCAGAGTGGTGGTAGGGCAATTCAAGCTGCCCATGTGCTTTGTCAGCATGGTTCACTTAATTGTAATGTGCTTATTTTGCTATGTAATTCTAGTCCGAAATTCCTAGGATCTTTTACATGCTACAATCGACATGAGCAAGAGGCATCACTGGCCCTTTTATTCCCCAAAATACCTGGGGTGGCTGTGGTCTGGCTCAAACCCCGGGACCTTTAGCGTACAAGATAGTCGTGCTAACAACCATTCCACCTTGTTCCATAATGCATTTTACCAAGTGGTACCTTGATATTGGCTTACAAAGTTGGCTAATGCTGCGATGCTGTATTCCTTTATATATTGTTAGTGTGTGACCATAGTGTCAAAAATCGAGACTTGTGGGAAAGTTCGTGAAACAAGCAAACCACGTGGTCAAACGTTCTAAGGGTACTCGTAAGGTATACGAAACGTGATGTTGGCACTTCCAGAAGTGTGACAGATTAGTGCTAAGACCTCAAGATTGCCACCCTTAACGTAAAAACGCACTATTATGAAGTTAGCACAGAAAGTTCTAATTTTGTGTAAAAAAAAAATTGTTTAAAACGGGTTTAAGTTCATCGCTGATATTTGCAGCCTTAGTTATTGACGGTTATTTCTTTCCTCGTTTACTGGAAGAAAAATTTATAATTTTGACCTGGCACCTTCCACTGAATACGTGGCTCGGCCTGCATGTGGGGCTTGCCTTTGTTATAGCCGGGTATTTATTTAGCCTTAATGCGAAACTTTTCTTGGATGAGAGCAAGATGTTGCTCCTCACCAGGAAAAAACACTCGATAATCAACGTTCATGTGTTAAATTGTAACACGTGATCCAGATTTTGGTTGCGGTTTGGTGCTAAAACTTTTAATTGCTCAACTGTTAACGGATTGCTGTTGTGTCACACGTTTTTGCCAAAAGGTTCGAAATTATTAAACTCTCTTCAAAACATCGTGGCATGCGTGCAATGTGAATACTCAAGTGAACATTAAGCCTTGTCCGAGCCTGGGAGCTAATGAGGGCAAGGTGCACAACGCATCTCTCCTAAACTAATTTTTCATTATCAGTTTGAAATTTACACAAAATTGAAGTTAACGATTTCGCAAACAGTTCTTCACGATAGGTGCTAAACATCCTGATCTAGGCTGTTGCAATAAACTGATTTTGTCAATCTTGACCACACGTTTGCAAATTAAAAAAAAGATTTTGCGAGTCAATTGCTCGTATGACTTGATTGTTTGGTTTCAAATAAACAGAACTATTTTACCATTTATTGTTTCCCGATTTCAACTTTACCCACAAGGTTGGAAAGCCTATTTCTCCACCTGGCTATGGCTGACATCTTTCATGCAGACATAAGTTTTTTTTTCATTTAGTTTGTTGGATTAATTATGTTATTAGGTGCCAAATAACTGATGTTCCTTGCCTGGCTACTCTACCACAGTTGGGGTTTTTAGACATCTTTTACTTGCACACTTAATTAAAAACCAATCTTTCGTGGACCTGTCTCTAGCACTGCTAACATGCTTCGTACATCACTGCTAACAGGAGACTACCCTATGTTGCACGCTGCTAGTTTCTTATGTGCAGGCTGATGGTTAGCTACACTGTAAGGGCAAGCACGATTACCAGTAGAACGCATACGCTTAACACAGCCCAATAGCTAGATTTTTATGAATATGCACGTTACATTTAATTTTCCACCAATTGAGGGTCCTTGAGCTTGAGAAAACAAGAGACCTCATAAATAATTAAATATGCCGCTTACTGGAAAATTTTTCACCCTGTGCCTGATTATGGCTTGTGCGTACAAACTGCTTCAAGGTCCCAGTCATTAAGGGTAAATGAAAATATCGTACATTAAAAATATCTGAACGATTTAGTGGACCTGTATTAGCGAATGATATATTCCTGAGGTAACATGACTGGGATTAGAACCAATAAACTCCATATCACAATGATAAACCCATGTGTATATTGATTTGGTCCCAGTGATGTATAACGATCTGCTGGCACCAGATAGTATGTAGCTCTGCGCAATTAAGCTCAAGTTGATGTTCGTCTGGCACCTAAATTCCCTAAGCCCGGTACAAATTGCGGGGGAGGGCGCGACGCCCGGTCGCCTTCCTTGTACATTGATGCAGTCGTGGTTGCCCTTTTCCGTAGGGACAGTGGGCAATATTTTGTTTATTTTCTTACTGTGGCTTCATTGTGTATATGGTTCTTTAATAACGCCCACTCGGAGGACATTACAGCTCTTCCCTGTCCACTGCTAGCCACGAACATGAAAATCTTATGTAAAGGCTACAGTTATGTTAGCTCATATAGCCATACTGAACAAGTTATAAAACGGTCATTCTACATAAAACTCTTAATGCTATGACGACCTTAAAGAGCATGTGGGAATTGACCATGCATAAATAATGAAGGAGGAGTAAACCTCACTATTTGGTGGTGTGGCTTACTTCTACAGGTGTAAATCTTCCATCGTGGCTTTTTTCAGTTGCTGCCCGGTGACTAACCCAATAGCAATTGTCTACAGAGTTACAAAGCCTCAATTTCTCCCCCCCCCCCCCCGCACATATTACAACTAGAGAACACATTTTTTAATTCAAATAAGCAAAAGACATTATTAAATTATCGTTTCTTTGATCCTCATTTTTCATCATTAAGTTCCTTTCATGTATTTTTTTAAGCTACTAAAAGTTGTGAGAAAAAATTCCTTAAACCTCGGGATTAGTCCCGGTATTAGGAGGAAATTCCGAAATCACTTCTTGGGATTGCATGCCCTACCACGTACTGTCCATTGTAAGAGTGAATAATGGCCTCGTACTGCATCTTCGCAGGGTAGTGCACCAGCAGGTCATGACAATACGGTTACTGTTCGCTAATGTCTCAAAATGCCAGAAGTCATGGCTCTAGCGGGCTTGCAGATGTGGAGAGCAATCATTCGAGCCTATGAGATCAACTAAAATCATTGGGTTCAACAATGTAGCAGTAACCGAAACAATCCCTGATGTTCCCCCTTTAGGCGCACTGGCATTCTTCGTCCAAACGCATTATCAGATTTGCATTGCTTTGCTGCTCTCGGGGCATACCAGTCCGCTTTGAACTCGAGTTGGTGGTTCTTTCTTGGAGTCGAACCCAGCAATTTGGTGAATGCCTTAAGAATTGGCTCATAAGACGACAGCGCTTCTGCAGCCCATGTTGTCCAAGTTGTCCTTTCGTGCTAAATATGGCTGAGTGAGGGCTCCGCTATCTGGCCCTAGCTCTTAATGGTACCAGATGCTCGTGAACATTTAACCATAGTCCTGTGAGGGCCCTTTGTTTCTCTTGGCAACAGAGCTGCGACATCTGTAAGGGTTGCACTGTGTTATTACTACCCTTTTGCCCCACATGGGTTAAACGGGACGGAAAGCCAATGGGCTCGAAATTGGTTAACTAAATACAGATGCAAACCTATTTACGTTGCCTTTTGGACTTAACCCATGGGTCTGTCTCTCCTGCAGTGATGTCGGTGCGACTTGAGAAAATTGTTGATAAGCTAAAGACCATGTTCGTGTAAGGATCTGCTGCACAAATGTCCACAAAATTTGCAAGGATATTGGAACGGTAAATATCCTTTACTTTGAAATAGCGTACATAACGTAAACAAATGTCCCCATTGGACATTTTTGCGGTAACCTAGTGGAGTGGAACAACATTCATTTGCCACTTTCTTACTTTCACAATTTAGGTGCCTTTGGCGCAGGGATAGATGTATCCCGGTGCTCGTATAGCAGCGACTGTGCACAATCAATTGGGGGTAAAGGGTTTGTGCGTTTTGTGATGTTATCATCCATGCTCCCCAGTTTGTCTTGTTATTTTCATGGTCAAGATAAGACTGGAGGGCATTCCTGTTATCTGGGCTCTCTGTGACTAACCAATCAATAAGATGGTAGCAGCTAGGATAGGAACCGGATGAACAGGAAATGAATACAGCATGGCAGCATGGCATTTCTCTCCTTCCCCATAGCCATATCGGCCAAGAATAGCTGTGACACTAATTACTGTATAATTACACAACTGGTTGCATCATTTCTCAAAAGCCTGCCATCCCTACACACTTAAAGATACTTAATGGTATTAAATTAAGACTAAGAGCTGTCTCGCTCTTTGATCTTTTGTTGGGTGACCTTAAGTTCATTAGGTTTTACAGCTTATGTTTTAATCTGTGTGCTTTTGCTGCGAACTGAAATGTAGAAAAACTTTATTGATATAGTGCACCAGCACCTCTTACTATTAAAATGACAAACAGAATTGTTTAAAATTTCAAGCTAATTACCGATTTTTTGGCATTTTCAGTTTTGTTTTCGATATTGGCATACTGAAATAGTTCCAGTTTACTTCAAACAGCGAATTTTTGAAAACTGCTGCGGGTTTTCTTCAGGCTAAGGATGCGAGACTCGCATACACCACCACAAGTCAGGATTCTACACCAACCGTCTGCTTCATTCAAATTCCCACGCTCGTACTTGCTTTGTAGTGGGCCTTCTCCGCCCTCTTGATCGTTTTCACTTTTACTTCCAATGTGGAACAAATCGTTTTTCACTGTGTAAGGTGCTGCTGGGAGAAAATTTTTCCACTTTGTCTCGAGTTGCCACTGTTGTTCTGGGATCACGATGGAGGTTCTTGGATGTTCATCAGTTTAATTTCTCCTGGCAGTGCTGAATAGCAATAGCTTCCAAGGTACGGAAGTGTGCCTCTCTGAAGGAATTCGACTTCAACACGATTTCAGTTTTTTTCCAGTCAATCTTGTGCTGTGTTTTCAGGCTATAGGTGGTTTTCTATAAAAGAGACAGAAAGAACGGGATAGCAGTCCCGCATAGCCTAAAACAACACGAGATTGACTGGGAAAACACTGAAATCGCGGTGAAGTCGAACTGTTTCGAGAGGCACACCTCCGTGCATTGAAAGCTATTGCTATTCATATTCAGCACTGCCGAGAGAGAAATTAAACGGATGAACATCCAATAACTGCATACAAACAAATAGCTAAAATCATGATCACAGCAGTAGCTTGCACATTGGAAAACAATTCTGCACACATGAAGTGAAAGTGAAAACGATGACCAAGAGAGTTGATGCTAGGCCACTGTGTCAGCTCTCTTGGTCGTAGTTTTCACTTTCACTTCACGTGTGAAAAATCGTTTTCCACTGTGCTAGCTACTGCTGGGGTCACTATTTTAGCTATTTGTTTGTATGCAGTTATTGGATGTTCATCCGTTTAATTTCTCTCTCGGCAGTGCTGAATATGAATAGCAATAGCTTTCAATGCACGGAGGTGTGCCTCTCGAAAAAGTTCGACTTCAACAAGTAGCAAGCAAGTAGGAGTGTGGGAAATTCGAATGAAGCAGACGGTTGGTGTAGGATCCTGACTGGTGGTGATGTGTGCGAGTCTCGCATCCTTAGCCTGAAGAACAAAACCTTTAGCAGTTTCGAAAATTCGCTGGTTTGAAGTAAACTGAAACTATCTTGGTGTTGCGTACATTTCAGTAAGTCAAGCACATTTTCAAGCATAGCCATTTTTATTTAGATTTTAAGTGTGGTTGTACATTGTGAACCATAGGTAAACTAGGTATACTACGCAGCATGGCAGTGGAACATTTCTATCTAAATCTATTTTAATTTCTGCGACTTTTGCGATTTCTGAGAAATCTTTTAATTTCAGAATTTACTAAATCTTATCAGAACCTTTCAGAACTTACCTGTAACACACCTAATTTTATTTATTTTCTTAAATATTTTTATTATTCGGGCTTCTTTCCAGGTTTTTTCACCCCATATCTGGAAAACTGGAGGACTATGCTATCGCTATGGAATAGCTGGAATTCAATTTTCATGAGGGTGCATGTTGATTCTCGTTAAAATCTGTTTTTCTTGTCTACCATTTGAACAATTTTTAACCTAAGACTTCCCTTAGGACTTGAGATTTCTGTAGTTAGATGCAGTGCCATTTTTCTGCTTTTTGTGTATATTAATGCTTGCGGTTGTAAAACTGGTATTGAGCTGTGAATTTTTGTTTTAGACTGACAGAATGCTAGTTGCATTTGATTTTGACAAGACTATCATAGATGTCAATAGTGATAACTTCATCACGCAACTGTTTCCTGATGGTGGCAAGGCTGTTTCCCGTTTTGACCATCTTCAGTGGACAGCATACATGCAGAAGGTTTTTGAGAGTTTATGCGCAGCCGGAGTAAAGCAGGCAGATTTGCTTGCTTGTCTAGAGCAAATTCCATTCACCGAAGGTATGAAAGATTTGGTGAAAAAAATCAAAGATAATGGACATGATGCCATAGTAATTTCGGATTGTAATTCGGTCTTTATTGAACACGTTTTGAACAATGCCGGCTTACGAAACTGTTTTTCTGCAATCTTCACTAACCCTGCCAAGTTTGACGACAAGGGATGCCTTCAGATAGCGATGTTTCATCGCCAAAATTGGTGCGAGTTAAGTGCCATCAATATATGCAAAGGTTATGTGTTAGATGAATATATTAAACAACAGAAGCAAAAAGGAAAAACATACAGACTAGTAGCCTACATTGGTGATGGATACAATGATTTTTGCCCCATGATTCGACTAGGTGAAACTGACATTGCTTTTCCTCGTCGTGGTTATCCTGCCCACACTGCCATCCTAAAGGAGTACAGAGTCAAATACAAGTTGAAGTCTCGTATTATTCCCTGGGATACTGGTGCTACTATCAGTAGAGTTCTATTTCCGTGAACCGTTAGGTCATATCTTGTATTGTATTTTAAATTGGTAGTTTGCTGCCAGGTACACTTAACTTGAGGTTCAAGCTTGACAGTTTAAACATGTGGGATCGTGGTCATAAAATTTCTCGCTAACGTCAATAGTGTGAGTATTGTTCAAGGTTGCAGGCGGGATATCTACTCGGGGAAATTCATGAGTGCATAAAATTAAATATCGTATGCAAAGTGCAAAAGTAGCCAGCTGGCCGGTCAAGTGTTGGTAAATAATACATTAATTTTAAACTTGTGTGGTGCTTACTACTAAAATCAAATGCAAAAGTTAACAAGGTCAAGTTGTCCCATTTTTTTGTCAGCAATATTATTGAGTAAGATTTGCTCTGTGTTTAGTGTTTGCAACATCAGGGTTGTGTAATCATCAATGGTGCTAGTGAATGTGTATCGAGTAGGCATTGTCCTCCAAAACGTGTAATAAATTTTTGATTAATACTGAAACTGGAAACTGTTTTTAAAATGCATTTCTTAAGGATGTCTCTCCAGAACTTGCACATGCTCAAAGATTTACCTGGGAGGGTTTCCTACTGTTTGTGATTCCCTACTCTGAAAATACTGAGCTACAAAAGGGTTATCTAGTTTGTGTGGTGAAGTCCGCGTTGCCTTTAGCATAGTTTTATTGTGTAGTTGTCTAGTACTTTTTTTTTGGCTTGTGTCCTGCAAATATAGAAAGACAAAATTGGGTCACAAAAGCCCCTAAGATAGAGAGCCCAATATTGTCCTACTGTGAGGAGAAGTTAGTACCGTAAATCGTGTATTAAAAGCCCAGTTAAAGCTAAAGCCCACCCCCCCCCCTAAAAATGCTGTAAAGTCAAAATCATGAAATAGTGGAGTTCAAGCTCACCCATCAAATTGTCGTATTTCTATAAAAAATTACCTGAAAGTTATAATAAAGATAGTACTGCTTGCTATGTTTACTGGCCCCTTCTCCCTCCCTGTAGTGTAGTAATAGTGGACTCTTCTTCAGTCTTAGCACCCAAGGCCTGGGCATCTCTCACCTAAGCCTCCTTCCTTCTTCACAGCAATTAAAGGGACAGTACTTCGTTAGCCATTTTTATCAAATTTCCTCGATACACTACCGGATGTAGTTTTTTAAGAAATCATCAAACAATTATTAAGTGGTCCACGAGCCCGATTTCAGTGTTAAACGTGGCATTTACCTGTATCTTTCTCATGTTTTCTTGCAGTCCCCCGCCGTTTAGCTTATTCCCGCCAAAGCAGGCCAAGCAGCGAACCAACGTTGAATGAACGATTAGGGACTATATTCGATCGCACGCCTGACGACGGAATCGGGAAAGAAACCTGCCAAAGTAAAGGCACACAGAGAAGCTGCGTTCCTCGAGCATTACAGTAGAGAGGAAACATGCAGCCACTGTCAAATGGCTCATTTCCCCCATGATGCAGCCACTATCTCTGTTTGGCCTTGGCCAAAGTGTTACGCGATCGACGAAACTATTTTTGCGTGTAAGTCTAAAGAACGATAATGAAAAGTGGTCGAAGTTGAATTCCGAGAATAAATTAAAGACGGATAAAGAATAGCTAGATTTCTTCTTGACTAATGCTGACTTGCTTACTATTGAA
>JAHWFP010087788.1:0-21671 GCA_023313725.1 Lithobius niger | reverse complement strand
ACATGCCACAGGAGGGTCTCAAGTGGCGGGGGCCCACGTGCCTGTTGAGAGCAATACCTACCTCAAATAACCTCCCTCAAACGAAACCGAAACCTTCATCTTGTTGACTTTCAAATTAATATTTTAACGCTTCAGAGGTTTCAGGCCAAAGTTTCAGGAAGTCGTCTCGCCCATTTTTACGTGTTTAAAATGGCAATATCACCGATTGAAAACCGTTCGAAAATACCCTGGCGCCATCTAGCGGCAGTGATAATAATTGTAAACCTATACAACTTGCTCCCAGGTGCACGAGGACGTACCAAGTTTTCACTCAATAATTAAGGAGCTCGTTCGTGGCTTGTTTCGTAAAAAGAAATGCTGTTGCGTGCAAGCAAGTGCTAGATAGTACGAGACAGCACTAGATGTTGCCAGATTCTGCCTACTTTCAATCGGTGATAGTGCCACTTTAAATGCAACCATTAAAAAATGTAGTTGTGCGTCTGTCAAGCCTACTAGTGCCAGCGGCGTAGTTACAGGGTGACAAAGGTGGCAGAATGCCACCGGCCCTCAGCGCGCCCCCCCCCCCCCCCCCGGGGGGAGAAAAAATTTAGATTTAAAAAGGCTTTTTAATAATAATAATATATAGAGACGATGCTCGAGGCATCCACCCACCCAAATTCCCCGGCGGTGATGAAGTACCACCATTATTACAGTTGTTTTTTGCCGCATGAGGGAGTAAACCCTCGTGCAACGGGCGGGAAACAACCGGAGAAAAACCCGTACATATACACTTCCCATCGCCAGGATCGAACCCGGTTCTGTACGAAGCCAGAGATCTACACTGGGACCAGGACGCCTATCGAATCTGACGCCCCAGTGCTCGCAGCACTGGTAGTACACTAGTTATTTAATTTGGTATAAACTGTATTTTAAAAATGAATTTCGAACGTCCTCGTCCGCACATCCCCCTGTCAAAAAAAAACATGATGGACCATAAAAAACGCACAAGCTGAAAAATTTCTCTAAATCCTAACTTTTTTCCAGGTTTTTTTTTTTTTTTTTTTAGAAAAGTGAAAATAGGGACCACTTAACTGGAGTACGAAAAAGTGGCCCCTATGTTCACTATAAATAAAAATTGCAAATTAGAAGTCTGGCAGTGTGCCTCTTGGCAAATCGGTCAATCATTGGGGTACCCCAAATAATGAAGAAATATTTGCAGATGGATTTCTTTACATAGCCCATTTCCCTGTTGAAATTTCCAACGAGAGAGAGTCTGCAATCACATTCCGATTTGCCTGGGATGTGGAGTGGCAGGATGGTTGTGTTGAGTTTTATGCGGAGATGGAAGATTGATGAGGTTACTTCGTGAAGTTGGCGAGACCTCGTTCCACCTTTTTCCGAATGTAGGCTACTGCAGTTGTGTTGTTTACCTGTATTTGGAATACTTTCCTTTCACTAGGTGCTGGAAGCGGTGTAGAGCTTTGAGTACAGCTTTCAATTCTATAATGTTGATGTGGTCCTGCTCTTGTTGTGATGTCTCGTGATGAGCTATATGTGCTCCCCAGCCCTCCAGGGAGCCGGAGGTCTGGTAGAGGTTCGTGGAGTGGGACAGACATTAAGAGGCTTTGAATGTCTGACCACTACAGGAGGGTTTCTACATGAAAATTCAGGTCCGTTGGAAGCACTAGGTTTGGTTCGTTTGGTTGATTCCCCCATGCGTCGATGTAGTAAGGGACCGGTCATTATTTATTTCCGGGGGGGGGGGGAGGGGCGCGGGAAGAAGAAATTGGGGGTCATGAAGTTTTTGGACCCTCTCGAGGGGGGATCATAAACTTTTAAGGTTCCATCAGGAGGAGTGGGTCAAAAACACACTGATCAATTGGAAGAAACATTTCAAGTTGCCAATTGAAAATATACATTACCTTATTTTAAGCATTCTCTTCTCCTAATGCTGTTTGATTTAGAGAATTTAATTTGAAGATATCCTTCCGCGTCGCTACCCATTGCACATCCTTTTGCGCAGTCTCCATCATATATAAACTCGAACGGAGCTTGTAGCTCATCTTTTCTTCTCTACGCTTCGTCGCTGTTTGTTCGACTCCGCTTCCCACTCCTTAATCCGCAATCCGCTTGCGATGCCGCGGACTAAAGGCACTCCGAGAGAACTTTCAGTCCACTCTACTCAATCCGCCTCACTTCTCCCACCAGACGCCCCTAGCATGGGGGCCCTGGAAATTTTGGAACTTTCTGCTGAACAGGATTCTTTGGAGCCTCCGCTGTCCCAGGGAAATCCCTTCTTAGCTGAACAATCCTTACCACCCCCCGGCCTCCGGCACAGCGGCCACATCTCCAATCCCCTGTAGCCAGCCTACTCCGTCTCTGGATCTGTGAGCTCTCGGCGAGGAACTTGCTCGAACTAAGGAGCGCTATGCCCATTTAAAATTACAAGTTAAGGCACGGAAGGCGGCTGCCAGAGCAGCGTCCACTTCCGCACTCTGTCTCTCACCAGTGGGTCTGTCTTCCAGTTCTTCAGTCCAATACGCCGCTGCACAAGCCAGCGGTCCTCTTTCCAGCTCTCAAGTGCATACGTTAACGGATTCTTCTCTCAGTAATTTCAAGAGGAAATTGCCAGTCCCTCCTGTTGGTGACTATACTACATCTTGGCTAGCCTCCCTGCCTAAGAAGCAACGGACTGGCGAATCTGTACCTGGTCCGTCTTGCCAACCAGACCCTGTCCTACCGGCACCTCAGCCTCCTACTCCGACCTGTTCCATCAATCCACCATTTTACGACAATGACGATGACTCCTACTTTTCCACCTCATGACGACCAGTCTGATACCGACGGCGACCCGGACCGTTCAGAGACTCCCTTTTCAGATTTATTAAAGACCGTTGAAGGGATCATCCTGGATTGTTTTCTACACAAACCTACACCGGATCAAGACTCCTCTTGCAAAAATCGCGGCTTAGCCACAGGCTACGGGTTTGGTCTTCATGATCAACTACCTCATCAGCCGCCTCTACTCGGAAAATCTACTACACTCCTCACCTCGCTCCTGCGTACTGGGGGGATTCTTCTGGGCTAAGAATTATATGCTGCTGGATTTGGATAAGGAACCGCCTCCTCCACACCCAGGTCGGCAAAATTTCTTCTTTTCCCGATTGGTGATGACACAGCGAACCCTCGCAACGTCGATATCTACCCCCAGTCCGAACTCTTGACAGCAGATACCAAGATGGCCTTTGTATCTGCTTTGTTTCTTCCACGCCGGACCACTGTCCCCGTCTATGTACGCCGCGACTACGACCGCCTACTCCGCCTAGGCCTATGAGCCGCTTCTCAGGCGGACGTCCTTAGCATGGCCACCAACGCACTGTGTGAACGTCTCTACTCCGATCCGCCTCCTGACGACACCCGCCAACTAGCCTTTCTGATCAACCAAGTGTTTCGCAAAAGTTGTTTCGCCACATACCACGCCACGAACTGATTCACTAGGGGTTTGTTCAATTCAGCACTTCTACTCCGAGAGATTGCTCTCAACACCGCGACAAATCGGCATGACTCATCACATCACATTTTGTGGGATCAGCCAATCCACGAATCCGAAACCTTATTCTGCGGTCTTATCCCAAAAGTCGCTCCTCATTTGGACATCTCTCGCAAGCCTCGTCGTCAGTTCAAACGCCAATATCCCACTCCTCCTTCTCATAGTGATACATCCAAAGAGGATTGGGGCCATCAAAGGCAGCTAAGGATAGTGCTCCGCCATCACTTCCTCAATCAACTTCGCCTTTTTCAAGCCAGGCCCAGTCCTGGCGGCCAATCCATGGGCCGATCCTTTACTCCGGACCGCAGACGCCGTTGTTCCTCCCCACGACCAAGGTCAAAGGGGAGTTCAGTGTATTGACATTTCCCCACCCCTACGAGCTGTAGGGGGCATATTGCGTTTTTATGCCCAAGAATGGCAATCCATTACTTCCGACCCAGTGATACTACCAATAATTCAGGACGGCTTCAAGCCAAAGTTCTCCAGTCCTCCGCCAACCACCCTGGGACTTAGAAATTCCAACGTCTATTCCGCAACGCGCAGAAATCTCCTGGAAAAAGGAGCGATCTGCAAAGTGTGTGGACCACTTCGACCAGATTTTTACAGAAGCATCTTTCTTTGCCCTCGCAAGAAATGGGTGGTTCCCGCTTCATTTTCAATCCCCAGCCTCTCAATCGTTTCATTCACAATCCCCATTTTCAGATGGAAACAACATCTTCAATCTGCAACTCTTTACAACCCCTAGATTGGACGATTTCTTTAGATCTAGTGGACGCAAATCTTCACATTCCGCTTCATGCCTCTGTCCAGCACCTATTCCGGTTTCTTCACGACGGAGCTGTTTACGAGTTCATTTGCCTCCCATTTGTTCTCAACGCAGCCCCTCGGATTTTCACTCTTGTGTTTCGACCAGTGTTACCTCACCTTCATCAGCAAGGCATTCGCATCCATGCTTTTTTAGACGACTGTCTCCTACCTCACCACAACCTGTCACTCTCACCGACAACCTCGCCACCGTTGCATCTCTTTTACATCGACTGGGCCTACCTATCAACCTGCCCAAGTCTCGCCTTCTCAGTCCTTCACTTTCCTCGGAGTATTCTTCGATCTTGTCCACTCCACAGCAATGCTCTCCCCAGAACGGATCGAAAACAATCTGGTCACGGCCCGAACCTTTCTATGTCTTCCCCAATACGGCTTTCGCGACCTAGACTCCATGATCGACACTGTGGATTCGTTTGCAGAACTTGTCCCATACGGAGGATGGATGGCCAGACCTCCAAATTGCCGAATAGGGCAATCCGCAGCAGGCTCTGCCTTCTGGCCAGACAACTCAATCCGTTCTTTCCGTGTCCAACAATGAACTGGTGGCTGGATGTTACCAACTTGACCAATTCAGTTCCACTACCACAAGTTCATCTATTCACAGACGCATCCCTGACGGGATGGGGGGGGGGGGCCATGTCAACAACATTTCGATCTCCGGCAGTTTGGATCCCAACCTCTCCGAACACGTCAATTTGCTAGAACTTCGTGCAGTCCTCCTCGGCTTAGGACACTTCCAACTCAGCTTGCGGGACTGGTGGTGCAAGTGCATGTGGACAACACTACCGCTATAGCATGCACTGCAGCCAAAATTAGAAGCTAATATATAGGAAAAATAGGAATTTAACACGCAAAATATAGGGATTTTATAGGAAAAAAGTGCAAGAAAATTGAGTTCAAGTTAAAGCCTATTTTATCTGACGTCAAGTGATAGCAGAATGTATTTTGAAAATGGAGTACATTGTACTTGCATTTGGTCAGGCTGTTAATTTCACATTAACTCAATTAAGCATCCACTACTCACCGACATTTTTTACTCATCTGCAGGTTTTACATTTAGGTTAATAGGTGTAGGCCTATTTAGTTTTTTGTTTCTTTGCACTATTTGTAAGTAGCCATCAATCAGCGTGGTCCTTTTTTTCTGATAATTTTCTGTTTTTCCAAACGAATCTCTTGACGGAGCCTTGATAGACGCAATCAACAATAAAATTGGTTGTTGGATGTGGTAACGAGTTGCGTGCGAATAGGCTTAAAACACGGTAAATAAACCTATTCGCCCACTAGTGTCACACCGGCAAATATATGGAGGTTGTTTTGCTTTTCACACGATAAAATGCTAAATACTCAGATTTATAGTTGGATCCGTTGTCCATTGGCCGAGTCTTTGATGCCTGCAAGGTGCAGTCTTGGCCTTCGACTTTTAAAACCACAGCCTCTAACAGGCTATACTTTATGTTGACTAAGCATTGAAGAAGGTAGTCGCGAGTCGTCAAGGTACATGCCGTACAGGCAAAGTGCACTTCCTGCATGAAGGCAGAATAGGTGATAGGGCTTATAATCTGTGTTGTGTGCCGAGTCATTAGTGCCCCGATTTTACCAGAAATTCAAGTGCTGTTACAAACACTGCGGAGACACAATCGTGTAGCGGACGTCTTACGGCTTCTCCAAAAAAAACAGGAAAATAGGAAATATAGGATTTTTCACAAAATATAGGAAAATACAGGAACCTCTAGAAAATATAGGAAAATATAGGGAGCTGCGCACCATGCTATAGCTTACCTTCGGACGTTCCTTGTCCCTCCACCACATCACGTAAGAAATATTTCAGCTTTGCATTCACCATCACATTGCCCTGCTTCCACTTCGTATTCCCAGCAACCTGAATGTCATTGCCGACTCCCTCTCCCACCGTGTCCCATCAACCAGCGAATAGACTCTGCACTCCTCGATTTTCACCAGTCTCCTCCTGCTATGGGGTCGATCAATGGTAGACCTATTTGCCACGAGGCTCAATGCCAGACTTCCCCACTTCGTCAGTCTTCTCCCGGACGTTCGAGCTTGGGCAATGGAATGCCCTAACACTGGACTGGAGCCACCTATACGCCTACGCCTTCTGCCCATAGCTCTTTGCATGATTGCGTAGACCGAGGGACGATTCCTCCTCGTGGCACCGGACTGGCTGTCAGCAGCATTGTTCCCAGCACTCCTCATCCTACTCATCGACACTCCTCGCCTGCTCCCACTCTGCAAGGACCAGTTAACACAATGCTGCGGAACAGTCCTCCACCCGAATCCACAGGCACTACGCCTTCACGGGTGGATGTTAGATCCAACTCTTCTGAATAGCTGGAGTTTTTGAGGAAGAGGCCCACTGCATCGCATCACAAACTATCTGGACGTCGACCAACAAAATCTATGATAGCCATTGGCAACGATGGTTTCATTGGGGATCCTATCCACAAGTTGATCCCTATCCATCCCCCTACTGCCCAACTCCTCCGCTTCTTCACAGGCTTATTTAAAAGCGATCATAGGGGCTCCAAGATCCTCGTATACCGATCTGCCCTAAACGCAGTTTTTCCACACAGCTGGTCACTCCCATCTTCTCGAGGACTTCCGTATCTCTGCCCTCGTACACTCCTTTCGACTAGACAGACCGCGAGCATCAAAACAATTCCTGGACTGGGATCTTTCCATTGTCCTCTCCGCATTCCTTGCTCCGCCTTACGAACCTATGGATTCCAGTCAGCTGAAACGTCACCAGGAAGACGGTCTTCCTCATTGCTCTGGCAGCTGCTCTACGATGTGAACTACAAGCCCTTTCTGCCACGGCATCGGACTGCTTTTTCCTAGAAGACTACGCCTCTGTCGCCCTCACTCCACGAGCCAAAACACAGAAACCTGAGGAACGAACTCGTCCATTCATTATCCCATCTCTTTCACGCATACTCGGCTGTGACCAAGAACGAGCTCTGTTCCCTGTACGTGTAGTCCGGTTCTATCTAAAAAGCCTCTAAGCCGCTTCGTCGTGACTGAACACAATTGTTTATTCCTTTTTCTAACAAGGTTGACACCACGTCAACCCGTATGATCACCACTTCGCTTAAAACCGTGATTGTTCAGGCGTAGCCATCAACGTCAAGTGCGTGGATGATGGCATTCGAGTCATGGCTCATGAATTACATGCAATCTCCACGTTCCTGGGCACACCACAGCAACATTCCGTTTCTGAGATTATGGAGGCTGCTTTCTGGCGCAGTCCGACTTGTTTTTACTTCACACTATCTCCGGGATATGTCCCACCAAGCCGATGGCTTATATCGGATTGGGCCTTTCGTTTGTGCCCCTTTGCACTCTGTTTTCTGTGTGGGTTACCGCTCGCAACCCGATGGGGCTTCGTCAGATGGCGCCCGCCACCTTGACAAAGTCTGTGGAATGCCTAAAATAAGGCAATGATATTTTCAACTGGCAACTAGAACTCCAAAATACCAGTGTTACCTGATTGATTTTGGTTTCTATTGCCTTGTGAAAATATACATTACCTTTGGCCCTCCCTCCTCCCCTCTAGTCACCATCTGGGCACAATAGAGGTTCGAAAAGATGAGCTACAAGCTCAATTCGAGTTTATATATGAACGAGGCTGCGCAATAGGATGCGCAGTGGGTAGTGATGTGGAAGGATTTCTTCGAATTAAATTCTCTAAATCAAAACAGCATTAGAAGAGAATGCTTAAAATAAGGTAATGTACATTTTCACAAGGCAATAGAAGCCAAAATCAACCAGGTAACTGGTATTTTGGAGTTTTTGGACCCGAAAAATGGCAATGTCAGCAGTAAAAATTTCGAAAAATGCCTCAACTCAACGGGTACAAACAAAAGAACTTTGCAAAAGAGCCTTAGCACCTTCTGTCTTTCAGGTGCTAACTATGTTACGTATACGGGCATACAAGCAAACAGTGTCTTCATCATACTTAAGGAACATTCTTAACCCAATATGTCTTTTCGTTAAAAACAAGACACATTTCCTTACACCTAATGGTAACTGTCGGTGTGGCGAGCTACTTGCTTAATTTAACTGCAGCACTAATCCTGACTACAGGAATTATCAGCAGACAGTCTCAATAGTAGGTGTGTAAAGCACATATTTTTCATGTGTGTGTGGGGGGAGAGTCATGATTTTTTTTTTTCAGTCTCGAAGGTTGGGGGGGGGGGGGTCTCATCGTAAATTTGGTGGTCACATAATTATTCCCCCCCGCCATAAATAATGGCCGTTGCCTAATGGTGGAAGGTCTGATCATCAATCTCCCATAGGAGACAAGATTCTCCATGGAGTCCATCTTACTGATGAGGAAGTTTAGTTCCTTGAGGGTATGATGGGGTTGTTGACTAAACCGACATGCTTGTTGTATTATGCCCTCTAATCTGTCTGGTGAGGGCATCACTGTTGCAGATTTTAGACTGAAAGAAACTCCTAGGGAGATGAAATCTTCAGCTGGAACAACTGTTGATTTCTTGAGGTTTACACCGAATTGGGGTTGTTTGCCGTTATCTGTTTTTGGTGAAGGTTTGCCAGGATTTTGCTGGGACAGGAAGCACAGCCATGCAGGACAGGGGAAGGGAAGACTTCTTCGGATGACCACGGCGAGAAAGACGGGAGACGACTATCAACCACATGGGCCTGGAGGCAGAGACTAAAGACCGAAAACAGCAGCAGGCTGGCTGGCCGAGGACGAGGAAGTCTTCCGCGAAGGAGCTTTCTGTAGGCTGGCCTCACGTCTTGCCATCGGAGATAAAATAGGCTTCATCTTGGCGAAAGAGATCGTCATAGAGTTGGAATGAAAGCGTGTCCATGCTGTGGAGCGCAAGAGAAAAAAGATGGCTGCCGTTCTCGCTACGCCCGTTTTATAGGAGGAGAAGTGCATGGGCACTCGGGTTACACAGCTGGTCAGATCTATACAATTGAAGAACTCTAGAGAATGAAAGCATTCTAGAACAAAAATGCTAAATTTATAGGTGATAGCAGGGCTCGAATTGTCGTAAAAAAATTGCATAGCAGAAATGCGACACAAAATGCAAATTTGCGTAGCAGTCACGAAAAAATGATTAGCGACTTTTAAAGAATAATTTATTTAGTAAAAAACCATACAAAAAGTTTACTTTATTTGAAACAATAGCCATTTTTGTTTTACTTTTGTTTTGCTACACGCACGGATGCTTGGTCAAGATTATGGGATCCGGTGCACGTTAAGACTATTTTGACCCGTGTCTGAAACGAAAGCACCACCAACTAAATAGCGAAGGTGATGGTACGACCAATGATTTCCCAGAATGCATGTGCGACGTTTGGCCTGCGTATAAGTAAGAGGGATTAACATCATGACTACGCTGTTATGTTGTTAGGTTTAATATAGTTGCGTCGCTAAACTGCGATACATTATTTAATTTTGCATCGCTAAAGTTTAAATTTGTGGTGCAAATTGCGATGTGATACCGCTCATTTCGAGCCCTGAGTAGATATTTTCTAACAGTATATAGAAAAATAGCTTTGTAATGGTTCCCTGCGAACCAAGCAGAGCAAGCTAAAGGGTCACAGGATCAAATTGCCTCTGCGACCTACAAACATAAGACTAAAAACGACTCGTAGCTTTTGAACGGCTCTCAAGGGGTTAAACCAACTCGTCACATTTCTTCACAAGCAATTTTTGAAATGCTACGATAAATTTTGTGTTGTAATATTGAACTTTTTTTGTGTGCACTAAAAAACTTCCGTGAAATTTTGAACACATCCATTCCAGCGTGTACAATTTTTCATTTTATTAAATTTTTTATTTTAAATTTTTCTTTCTCTTGTTGTACTCAAGTTTTATAGTAAATGGCTAAATTTCTGTAATTTTAGGGATATTAGCAAGAATTAATAGCCTTGATATGTTTTTACCTGCTGAATAAAAAAAATAAAAAATTCTGTAACTAAAGAATTCACATCCGTTCACCTCGAAATGTTAGACGACATCCAGGGTTTGCAAATAGCGACAAGTAATCATTCTTAGGTTTTTGTATCAAAACCTTAGCAGAACCCCTTAAAAGTACATACCCTATTTTTGTCTTCCTATTTTTGTACATCCTGAACGTAAATAGCTTTTGCAACATTTAAAGTCTGAGCTAATGTAGCAAAACCGTCTCGGCCGTGGGAAAAAAAAAAAACAGGAAAATAAAAGGTTTAAGTCGTGCATTTTAAATAACTATATCTTCCTGTGTTATAGCAGGCGGTTTTCTGCTATGCACCAAAACACAAAAAATATCGCTGGTTTGAAAGCTGTTTGAGAAAATGTTATTTTTTTTTAATGATTTTTTTCAAGCTCTGGGTTCTCTGTGTGACTTATGTTTTTCAACTTAAGTTAAATGTCTGCAAATGTTGCAATTTTTTCTCCTGTGCAAGACGATTCAGTCAAACCTACGCAAATGTTGCAACATCTATTCCTGTACGGGATATAAGAGAATAAAGACTGGCTAGGTCATTTTAAGATATCTGAAGCAGCAAACTAATGCTCGTATCAGTGAACAAGCCCAATTTTGCACATCAACTGACATTTTAAAAGCAGAAACTGTTTAATGTCAGTGTCAGATAAAAATAAACCTTTTTACTTAAAAAATTGTAGTAAGGCCATTAAAAAAAGAAAGGTTGGTTCTCAGGCCCTCCCGCACCGATTTTTTGACGAGAAATAAAAAGAAATGACGCGGCAAAAATAGCAATTAGTGAGAAATTGAAATATAAAATGCTTGTTGTTAAATAATTGTGTGGATACGTGGTAAGAAGTATTAAGAGGCAGTTTTCATTATTTTACCCAAATTAAACCTAATTCCCCAAAATGTACGGAAAAAAGGTCGAAAATTAAAAATAAAATTTTTCTTGAGAAAAATGCCCGAGAACCAACTTTCTTTTTTTTAAAGTTGCCTAATGCGTCATCTTCACAAAATTATACAAAATAAGTAAATAGTAGTCAGTGTTGTAAATCTGTAAAGTTTATGTGAGCAGCAGCAGCAATAATGCTGCATTATTATAATAATAAGATACAATGAAAATGGTCAGATATATACAATCATATAAGCAACTACAATATAATAAAAAATAAATAATAATAATAAAATATGTTAAAACAGTAAACAGTACTAAATAAATATACACAAATTGCTTTAAAGTATACGAAGGAAAGGGGAAAGCAAGCCAAACAGCAAAAATCGTAAACTAGAACTGAAGTAGTACAGTAAGCCACCTTCATGCACTTACGTTTCATCGGAGTGACATGATCTGGACTCCCCAATTCGTCCCCAGGACACTGACATAGCGCCATTATTGTTATGGCACTCCTCCACTGGCATAAAGATGACCCACTGAACCCGTTATAGAGTCACAGAAGTAAATAGGGCTCCATTCGACCAAGAATGCTTGCGGTTATAGGCAATGGAGATGGAAGACAAATACGGTAAATACAAACGCTCAACGAAGGATTAAACAAATATGCACAAATCGCTGCTGTGACTTTATAACGGATTCACTGTGTCATCTTTATGCCAGTGGAGGATTGGCCGTAGTGAGAGGTGCTATGTCAGTTATCTGGGGACAAACTGGGTTGCCAGTTCGAATTCGGGTCATGTCATTCTGACAAAATGTAATTGCATAAAGGTGGCTTACTGTACTAATATTTCTAGTGCATGATTTTCATTGTTTGGCTTATTTTCCTTTAAGTAAACAGTACATAATTAGGCTAGTACCGTAAAACATACCTCGTTAGGTAAAAAAAAAACTTGATCCTAGATAAATTGTACTTCATTATGCTAGAAAGTTAAAACAACTCATGCAGGTGCACACTTAAACACATGTCAACTGATATACAAAAAAAATGAAGTAAGGAGTAAATCGTAACAAGGCTACAATGTTAAAACTAAGGCTGTACCAATATTGGATTAGATTGAATGCCAATACTTGTGGAACCGCTATTGGCAACGTTTGCTGAAACTGTGAAAGTATTCGCGATGATGACACACGGTTTGTTGAGTTTTGCTCAGGAAATCATTGAGCGAGATGTAGCTAAACCACGTGTGTGGGCTGTGCGATGCCTGTATCATGTGACTGGGCTAGTCCACTCACACGACCAAAGATGCGCTCTTCTAGTTCGTCGGTGGCTAACTCGTGATGACATCACGGCAAACATCCGTGGCACATGGTATACATTTTTAAGGCTGCACCGATACCGATACTGGATCAGATCGGTTGCCGATATTCGTGGTATCAGATCGGTATCAGCAAATTTTCAGTGGCAGAAAATTCTGCTTTGGGGTTAATTAGCCTACAAGTCTGTGTAAGCCAGACAAATTAATTGTTAAAAATCGGCAGCGATCGGTTCAGTTAAATCGGATCGGTACACCAATCAATTTGTGGCTGATCGGATCGCAATTTGTTCGGCAGAAAAAGTGCCGATAGGTACAGCCCTAGTTTATTTACTCACGGTCTTATAATCTATTATTTTTTTTTTGTTTAGGTTAAACAAACGATTTTCGTTATTAGATTACTGGTTTCTCATGATTCGAAAGATGTAGGCCTACCTTTTTTAAGGCTTTAGATTACCTGTGGGGCATATTTATTTATATTACGAGTCTTATTTTTAGAAGGTGTGGGTTACACGCGTGAAATTACGATACTTAAACTGAATATATCTCAACAGATATACAAACACAAAATTTAAATTAGGGGTCAATGGCATACAGTTATGCAGCACTTATTAAGACGTATCTCAACAGACACACAATAACAATTGAAAGTTACAGGTAAATTGTACATAGTTTGGCTACAATGTTAAACCAAATTAGGCGTGTACATTTAAAGTATGATGGTTACATTTTTTACGTTTAATTAGCACATACCTCAATATAAAAACCAATTCAGGCATAAATTAGGATCAATTATGCCAATTCAAGGGTATCCATCAATTGATACTGAACAACATAAATTATGGAGGACTTAGGTGGCACAAATAAAAATATTTTCGAGCACCAACACCTCTGAAGAAAAAGTTTCAGCTTTTCTTCAGAAGTCATGATTTATGCAAATATTCGAACTTCAATATTGATTCACAATCAGTTTACGATGCTGTTAATTTTCGTTATCGATAGTCATTTAAACACTAGTTTTTATGTGTTCAAACGCCGACTATCTTCACCAGGCTTACCTGCGTTCTGGACACCCTGCTTTGGATTGGTCAGGGTTTGTTTTGAAAACTCGCGCGCGTGACCACGGATATCTCTATTCTCTCGTGCTGTTATCACCTGGATGTGCCATTTGAGGGCGAGTTTTTCTTGAAGTTTTGGGTGTACGAGATGGTGGATGAAAGGGTGTGATGGCAGTTGTGTCAAGAACTCTTAAATGCTGGTCAAATTTTGAGTTGGATTTGATGAATAGTCATACGCGCGAGTTTCCAAAACAACCAACGACCGATCTGAAGCAGAAGTGTGTCCAGATCGCAGGAAGCCTGACGAAGATAGTCGTGTGTTTGAACACATAACTAAAGTGGTTGTGAATCAATATTGAAGTTCGAGTATTTGCATAAATCATGAGTTGTACACTTCAATGTAAACAATCCTTTACCACAACTTATCACAAATAAAAATATTCGGCTCTGTGCATTATCGTGTTCAGCACAAACAAAATACATGCAGGAGAACCCATTTCAATTACCCTTTGACTTGATTATCACAATACCTGAACAGGGAAATGAATCTAATATCATAAGCCCCCCTAATATGGACTTAAGCAAGCATGGCACTAAAAGTCAGCTCTATTCACTATTCAGGCAGTACATTGACGTTCAAACGACAGTAGAAATGGGTATTAAGTACCCGTATTTATTTATTTCGTTCAGCTAAACTTATCTAATAAAAAAAAACTATTAAATCAGGTTTAAAAAGCTTTCATACGGAACTCTGCATTCTTCCGCAAAATGTTTCAGTTAAGTGTTTGTGGTGGATTGAGTGGTCTTTGATGGTTGGTCCGATTTATGTGCACTTGCCCTTGACATGTCCAGCAAACCCAGTAGCTTCCAATCGCTAAAGTATGGGCAAGTAGTCCTTTGTCGCCTCTGCTTCTTACGTGCTGGTTATGGCTTTGATAATATCATTCTTTTTCTCTAATGCTGCAAGAATAATTAAAAAGATAAAATCAGAGAATTGCCAGCCATCCACCGGGCCGACTAAATTTTAGCATTCTCTTTCTGAATGTGTGTTTCCCTAGCGATTAAAAGTAAGGCTGTGCCGGTGCCACTTTTCCCGATACCGGTTCAATACCGGTGCCCATTTACCCGATTCCGATGCCAGTCCCGGTACTTATGGTCATGTGCAGGTACTGTGCAGATGCCGATGTCAAACAATAACTTAATAGTCATCCCAGCATTGATACGTTTATAATGTAATGGGGTAACACACATAACACTTTTACAAAGGAATTGTTTGCTCTCTCCACGACATCAAGTAAACGTTTTTATGTTAGGTAAACATTTTATACTTACTAGGCCTAAATCCTTTGCTGACTTAGTTGCAGGCTAATTTTTAGTAGCATTGGAAACAATATGCCATATTATTAATGTTCAAAAATGCTGATTCTGGAAAAAACAAGCAGATTCCGGTACTTGTTACCGGTACATGTTAACCCGGTGCCAGTCCGATACCAATGGTACCTGCAGCCGGTCCCGATACTAGTATTGGTATCTGCACAGCCTTAATTAAAAGTCTAATTGTAGCCAGCTCGCTAACGCTAGTATGCATGCGCGTACGCCTCCTATAAAAGGGCTGTAAGACAAAAGCAGTCATCTTTGGTGGTGACTCAAGAAGGGTGGGTAGGTAATTATATTTTCGTTTAGACTATAGAAAGAGCGAATTCTCTGTTTCTATCGCCGACGAAAATATAGATTACAGGTAAATTTTTGCATTTACAGAAGATCTTCTCCAAAATGGCAACGGCACCACCAGACTGTTTATCCTAGGGTTAGGAGCTGGTCCCCCAAAAAGTTACAAACTTTGCACTTTATTTAAAACACACAAACAGATAGATTAGTATCTTTTCTGATTGGTGGCCCTGAAAAGGGCTGTCGTGGTCATTGTTGATCTGTGGTTAACATGGTTTAACAACACATCTGGCTGCAATGATGGGTCCCAGGCGATGAAGTTTATCTGTGAAGCACGCTATATCCCTAAAGTAGTGGCTTGCGAAGAGAGACTGGTTCCTCCATGATTCTGCTGAAGATTTCTGAAATCGGGATGTTGGTGAGGAATGCCCCTGAAGTGGAGATGGCACAAAGCTCGTGAGCTGTGACCCTGATGTCGTTGTCACGGTTGTGGAGATCTAAGTCTTCGTAAGCATGAAGTACGACTGTTTTTATCCAGGTGGCAATTATTGTGGCTGATGTTACTCCGAAATCCGTTTTAAAGGGCAAGAATAGCTGGTTACGTCCTTTTCGGATTTCGTTGCTGACAGTTCTCGTGATATAAGAGCGTAGTGCGCGTACTGGACAGAGAAATTATTCCGGTTCATCATCAAAAGCGCTGGAATGATGATGGTTCGGGACGGTTTGTTAGGTTTTTGCGTTGTGGCTCAGAAGGAACTTCTTGGGATCAGGTAGGCAGCTGTGAAGTCCGCAAAATAAAGCAGTAGGCTAGGTCTACTGATTGCGTTGTGGCTCAGAAGGAACTTCTTGGGATCAGGTAGGCAGCTGTGAAGTCCGCAAAATAAAGCAGTAGGCTAGGTCTACTGATAAGGCTTGTATTTCGCTGCAGCGTAGACTTCTGACGAGGACAACAAGGAACTATTTTATAAGTTAACAGGCGAAGGTAGCAATTCTGAAGTGGCTCGTACGGTTCCTTCACGAGAGAGTTTAAGACGATTGAAAGGTCACAGTCTGAGAAGAAATGTCCGGTTTAGGGTATCTCGACTTCAAATGATTTGATAAGTGTTGAGATGCGAAAGTTGTCTAGAAGATTGGTGGGTCCGGCGGCTTTCGATCCTCAGAGAGTTGAGGTGATCAGAGTGGAGGGACGATCTAAACACTAAACAGACTCATAGGTAAGTTGTAGTTGAGTCTGTGGAATGTTCAAGAGCCGTGCCGGTGTGCTGTTTTTCTTGATATGTCGAAAAGGAGGCTGAATCCGGCTGTGAGGAACTGAGGCCAGGTTCTACTCAGTTGTTGAAGCTCAGTGCTGCAAACTTTGTTGGTGTTGTAGGTGTCAGATTTTGCCGATCTCTGTTGGATGGATGAAACTGGTGTGGTCCCGCAAATGGCAGTTGCTTGAATTTCCAATGAGGGGTCTGCGTGATGCGGGTTCAGGCTGATGACTTTACGAATGATGGGAAGTGACGACAGCGCGGTGATGGGTATTGTTGGCTTCACCAATGATTGTTGATCCCGATTTTTTTGGACGAGTTCTTTTGCTCGACTTTGTGGTTGAAGAAGTTTAGGTGTGTCAAAAATCAACTCCCATAGAGAGGGTGTAACTATATTCTGAAGGATCGAAATGACGAGAAGAAGGTGGCCCGGATCCTCAACACGAAGGCTTGTAGCGTGATGAGGTTTTATTTCTTGCTTTAGGGACGTAGGCGAAAACCAGAAGAGCACAGTTTTATCCCAGTGTAAAATGGGATGAAATCTGAAAGTGTATGCTTTGATGAAGCATCCTGGCGTGTAGCAACAGAAGTGTGGACTCGGACGAAAGCTGTCGTCAAAGTGGTCGTGACGAGAGCTGTCGCCTAGGTCGGAGTCAATGGCTGAAGGATCTTCTGGGAGGACTGACAAAATGGCAGACTCGTTGCAAGGATGACGATAGCTGGAGCTGCGCAGTGCTGTCGGCCGTGTCTAAGAGGCTGATGATTTAAGTTATCAGCTGTCAAGCAGAATCCATGTTGCTGTCGTTGTCAGTGACAAAAGGCTGGGACCAACGAGAGCCGGTTGACCTTTCCCGGGAGGAGCCAAGAGAGAGACGAGGGTCGACATGGGGCCGTGAGGGAGGAGAAGGTTAGACGATCATGTGCGGTCGTCATTGGTGGAAGAGGGACTGCAACGCTGCATGCGGGAGACGACAGGCGAAGAATGATGAACCTTGATGCTATTTTGAAAGGATTGATCTGAGGATGATGCTGCAACTCACAGAAGGGTGTTGGGATGGCTGTGCTTTGCTCTTTGTTTAATCAGCTTGCTTGCTTGCTTTGCTTGTGTTAGGTGAAGGGATAAGCGGGAAATAGTTTCTTTGACCTTGCGTATTTAGAACTGAAAAGCCCGAAGTTCGACAGATGAGTTCACGATCTGGTTGCACGGGACAGGAAAAGTCGGCAGTGAAGCCGTGGGAGCAGACGAAAGGGCAGATGACAGGTACGACAAACCGAGTCCGGGTGGGGGTAGAGCGGCATTTGCTTGAAAAAGCCACGCCATGTGGGAGCATCAATGAGGAATGTTGCTGGGTTGATTAGGACACAACTGGCAACAGGTAATCAAAGGATGCAACGGACCGGGTTTCTGGACATGACAACAGGCGATGGGCTGGCAGGAGGGTTGGTTCCCGGGAGGAGTTTCTTTAGATGTCATTGCAGCTTGAAGGTCGTCAAGTTGTCGAAAGGATACAGGAAAACGAGAGCACTGGTGTGGGCTGTCGCTGAGGTTGAGTACTGCGTGAGCAACAGACAAGCAACAGACAGTTGACGGATCGACAGACCAACTACAGCATCAAGAAGAACATATATGGGCTGTTCGGTCGTCTTCGGAGAAGAAGCTTCCTTTGGAGCGCCTTAGGATCTTGCCATTGAAACTGGGAGGGCGGCAAATGAAAATGCCGGTGAAGATTGTTGCTGAGCTGATCGCAGTGAGACAGGCGACAGGCAGTCGAGGAAGCCGATGGACCAAGTACGTGGTGGAGCCAGCAGGCAAAGGGCAATGTACAGGAAGAATGTCAGATGAGGATCGACTTACAAGGTGACGATGGTTCCAGTTGTTTTCGCTCGAAAGTAGGTAAACGCAGACCAGGACGTTTAGGAAACGACAGGTCAGACAGAGGTGTATCCGTGAGGAAGGTCACCCGTGAAGGCGTCGGTGGAACGACGAGCATATAAAGACTTAGATTCAGTGACATCACTGGAGTGCGGCCAGAAGAGTCCAAAGTTTGGCGACAAAAACATCAAACAGACCCAAGGGGCCAAAGATATGGAGGTTGAAGTGACAGCCTGTGGAGGTCCAAGAGGTAGATGGCTGTCGCTAGAAGAGATGGCCATCAGGTGGAGACGACAGCTCGATGGTTGTAGTTGATCACGGTAGCTGGCGAAAGATGGTAAGTGGGAGGTCGGTATTGGCCAACAAAAGGACGACAGGCCAATCAAAGGGCGAAAGAAGGGCGACTGGTCGATGAAGGGCAGACAGGCCGACGACGGTGTCAAGGTGAACAGGCAATGGGCTGGCCGGGGAAGAAGATAAGTTTTTGGGAGAGAGTTCCATGTCATTGCAGCTGGAAGGTTTTTCAAGGGCGACGAAAGGGCAATTATGTCGAGGATCGTCGTCTTGGTCAGAATCGATGGCCGAAAACCCATCCTGAAGGACTGATGGTCAGGACTACGTCGATGTCTACGGTGAGAGGCCTTATTAGTTGCTGAAGCGTAATCAAATTCGCTGTTGGAAACGTGAGACAGAGATTGACGAATGCTTTAGAAAGGAGTTATCCAAAGGTAATTTTTTCTGAAGGTGCAGACAAGCAGCGTCAAAAAAAGTTCTTGAGCTCATGAGGATTAACTTTTGTTCTGTCTCTGCTCTGGTAGTGTCTTCATAGCATTACGGGCCTCAGTTCCAATGTCTAAGGCTGTATCGTCTAGTTGGTTGTCCCGAGCACCAGCCTTCACTTGTAACAAATATTTCCCAGTTTTTGTTTTACGGCTTCTCAAAAAAAAAAAAAAAAACAGGAAAATAGGAAATATAGGATTTTTTTCACCAAATATAGGAAATATAGGGAGCTGCGCACCAACTCAGTTGGCTCGATTCAAGCGGTGGGCATGTTAGTCTTTGCTGATTATTCGAGTGATTGTACTCCAGGTGTTGGAAGCAACTTGGAGTTTGGTTATGCAAGGTTAGTGTTGTCCTTAGGTAGAAGGCCGACGTCGGTCGGTAGCTGGTTGGGATCAGTTGTTTCGGTTAATCCGGGTGCAAGCTTGCAGGTGCAAAAGAGTTGCGCACTTCGTGGAAGAGTTATGTCTGACACAGTTGTTGTTTCAGGTTGAAGTTGTAGCTCTGTGTTGAGGGCGACCAGTAGGCTTTGTGCGTGCTCGATAGTTGATGCAAGGGAGATGTCGAGTGCGAATCAAGGTCCGTATTTTATTCCTGGCTTGTAGAGTAGGAAGATGAAATTGTTGTACGTGGTGAGCTTCGAGTTCTTCCAGTGGTGGTCGGTTGTGCTTTGTAGGCATGAAAGGAACGTAAAGGTGGTGTCCGCCAAGGGCCTGTCACGTAGGATAGTGCCTTGAGGTGGAGTTGATGTGTTGAGAAGAGGGACCGACATGATGGTCGTGAGATCACAACGGCGGTCATCGTGAGCTGAAATTTCAGAGGTGTTAGCTTCCGAAAGGGAGCATGGGATGCAGATGTTGCCAGGGTCACATCACTCCGTGAGAGAGTTTCGTTGTGAGAAGTTGAGATTCACGAAAGTGAAGATGGGTGCGACAGACCAGCTTGTGTAAATATCTTAAGATTAAGGTAGAAATGTGGAGCTGCTTTTGGCTTCGTTGGTGAAATGTTTTCGTTCCAGATTGATGAGAGGATTTGCCACCGGAGGTGTGGAAGCAGCGGGTTTGGTGGTCAAGTCCAGTGGAGTAATTTTGACGAGACATGGATGTGTCATGAGAGGGCCCCGAAACCATGTGGTGCAAGACGAAGTGTTTTGGGGCCACTGTGAGGGTTTCCATATGAAGACTGCATAAGTGAAAGTAGTCTGCGGGTGCGGGGTGAAGGTTGTCCGAACGACGGCCACAACCAATTGAAGCTAAAGGCGAGAGTGAAGGCCAAGGGTCCGAAGGGGCCGTGGTGAGGCTTTGAGCAGTAGTCTAGGTTGCAATGAAGCAAACAGAGGGGTTGCTGGAAGCGTGGGACGATGCCAAAGGAAGTGATGATTCCAGCTCGGCTTGGTCCAGGGATGCAGGTTCCAAGGGATGTCCTGATTCAGGGTGAAGGACAAGAGGTGGTGATGAACGAGGTTAGCCGAGTTGCCAGCAATTGTTGAGGGACAGCTGGAAGTATTGATTGAGACAGAGGTTGTAAACCTGAAGGTGAGGGATTGAGAACAAAAAGGACATGGCTGGAATGAGCTGTGAAACTTGTGTAAGTGGCATGATGCACACACAGATCAGACAGCCAGAAGGGTTAAAAGACATGAACGTGGGCTAGGCCAAATTTTCAAGAGTTGTCACGACCATACTATTCAAAATCCAGTGGGCTGTCACGTGACAGAAAGGAGAGAAGTTGAATGTGTGAGAAGGGTGAAGTGCTTACAATGTTGACATGATAAGCTAGCTGGGTTGCAGTTCCAAGAACCATGGTGGTTGGAATGGGTTCGCGAATAGTCGAGTTGGTGCGATTGTTGCAAGTTTCGTAATGTTTGAGTCTTCTTGACTAGCCATCTGCCTGCGTGTTGCAGCTATACATGATACGTGACCTTTGGCAAGGGACAGTTGACTTGGCAATTGAAGGTCAGTGGTTAACAGTTAATTTAGTCAAGCTTCAGAGAAAGGAGTTGAGTGGCAGCAGGCTGTCCTGGATGAAATAGAGCCAGAAGGTCTTAAAAAACAAGATGAACATCCCTGACCTTTCCAAGTTTCCTTAGTTTAAAAGGACAACTCTCCTTGAAGAGTTTTTATATATATATATAACTTCACATTCCTTTGCATATGATTAGAACAGTGTGTTGCCAGAATGAAACAAGAAGCGTACACATCCCGACAGACACATGTCACTAGGCTAAGTGGTAAATGCCATTCGGAAAATGCCATGAATTCGCTCGTATGCCAGGTGGGAAGTTACCCTGATGAAGCAGCGTTGAGATTCAGTGAAGACAAGTGATTCGCATGTTAAGATTGCAGCAATTGAGAGTTTAAGACGTCATGTTGTTATATTTACAGTCATAATGTGGGGAGCAAAAGTTAGAGGTCGCACATAAAAGAACTGCAGTACAGTGGGCTGGTCTCTCGTCTTAATTAATCTCTCTTCTTTTGTCAGAACCAACTTAAGACCCTCTCTCGTCCTTCACCTCTCGTC
>JAHWFP010087787.1:96528-109496 GCA_023313725.1 Lithobius niger | reverse complement strand
TCTCAACTTACGTCCAAACAAGAACCAAAATCATATGAAAAATGGCTCAATTTGAAAAAATTGTTTCTCCTATGCTTCATTCAGCAACACAAATTTTATAAGCTTGTTTATCTGCTGACATCACTGTTATGTCAGAAATAAATGGACAACTTGATCCTATGTACAGTTTCCCCTGTGAGCCCCTCTCAACTTACTGCCAAATTCGTATCAAAATCATATGAAAAATAGCATATTTTGAAAAAAAAATGGTCTGCCAAGGTTTTAATTTTCAACACAAATTTTATAAGCCTATCTTCCTGCTCATATTTCTGAATATCCAGAAAATAATTCACAACATGATCCTATGTACAGTTTTCCCTGTGTAGCCCTCTCAACTTAGGTCCAAAGAAGAACCAAAACCATACGAATAACGGTTCATTTTGAAAAATTGTTACTCCTATGCTTTAATCGGCAACACAAACTTTATAAGCTCGCCTCCCTGCTGACATCTATAACTATTCAGAAAATAATTCACAACACTATCCTGTGTACAGTTTTCCCTGTGTAGCCCTCTCAACTTAGGTCCAAAGAAGAACCAAAATCATACGAAAAATGGCTCATTTTGAAAAATTGTTACTCCTATGATTTATTCAGTAACACACATTTTTTAAGCTTGTCTATCTGCTGACATCACTGATATCTCAGAAATAAATGGACTATTTGATCCTATGTACAGTTTTCCAAGTACACACTCTCAACTTAGTGCCAAATTCGTATCAAAATCATTTGAAAAATAGCATATTTTGAAAAAAAATGGTCCGCCAAGGTTTTAATAGGCAACACAAATTTTATAAACTTGCCTTCCTGCTGACATCTATGACTATTCAGAAAGTAATTCACAACACGATCCTATGTTCAGTTTTCCCTGTGTGGCCCTCTCAACTTACGTTCAAACAAGAACCAAAATCATAAGAAAAATGGCTCATTTTGAAAAATTGTTACTCCTATGCTTTATTCGGCAACACAAATTTTATGAGCTTGTCTATCTGCTGACATCACTGATATCTCAGAAATAAATGGACAACTTGATCCTATTTACAGTTTTCCGAGTACACCCCTGTCAACTTAGTGCCAAATTCGTATCAAAATCATATAAAAATAGCATGTTTTGAAAAAAAATTGGTCTGCTAAGGTTTTAATTGGCAACACAAATTTTATAAGCTTGCCTTCCTGCTGACATCTATGACTATTCAGAAAATAATTCACAACACGATCCTATGTACAATTTTCCCTGTGTAGCCAACTTACGTCCACAGAAGAACCAAAATCATATGAAAAATGGCTCATTTTGAAAAATTGTTTGCTTTATTCGGTAACACATATTTTATAAGCTTGTCTGTCTGCTGATGTCACTGATATCTCAGAAATAAATGGACATCTTAATCCTATGTACAGTTTTCCTAGTACACCCCTCTCAACTTAGTGCCAAATTCGTATCAAAATCATTCGAAACCAAACAATCTACAGTATGTGTATAATTTGGACCGAGACAGTCGAAAAGGTCAAAGATTGGGAGGGGGGAATGAGGGAATAAATGGGGTAGGGTCTTACCATAAGTTTTGTCGATGGGCCCAGAGACACTTTGTTACGCCACTGCGGATTACAAACAAAAACTTCAAGAGTGCCTTAAAAATAAGGTTATATGTCATTGAAGTTTTACTTTTCTGATTAAAAGGTATACGGATAAAATTGATTATTTTTAATTGAAGTTAGCAATTGTACAATAGAGAAAATTGCATCCGTTTGAGTGCTGTTGTGCTTAAACAATAATTTAATTTATAGAGCACAACAGAACTTAAGCTGGTGGTAAATAACAGTTAGTCCTGGGAAAAAATCCCCGGAAAGAAAATCCCGGTAAAATAGTCGCTGGAAAAAAGATCCCACGGAAAAACAATCCCCCGGAAAATAGATCGCTGGAATAAAAGGGTCTACCACTAAAAATCCCTTGGGTAAAACACCGGATAAAATCACGAGAATTTAATAAGAAAATGCTATACAAGATGTGAGAATTAAAATGTAATAAAAATGTATCAAAACCATCAACGAATATGTGTAACTAGAGGAAGCCCGTGCAATGCACGGGACCGGTCAAATTTCCCAGGATATTTTCCCGACGACTTGTCAGATTGATCGACCATCATGCCTGTCTCCTTTTTGGCTGCAGGCAGAGTGGGAGAGTGCATTTTCAATGCGGGCGCGAGGAGGGGAGAATAGGTTTTCCTTTAGGCTTCCCTTTAGGCTTTCCTTTTAGCCGGCCTCCGATATTGTCATAAAGATTAGACCTAGTAGCATAGGTTTTGATGAGAACGTATAAACTGCCTTTGAACTAAAATCAAATGAACTCGCGTCTGAAAGCTTATAAGGTTAAAAACTATCTGTAAATACGATAACTTCTGTGATCGACGATGACTTGTGTCTGCCTTGCTCACGCTACCGCACTCGCTGCGGCTATGAATTTAATGCCAGGAACAACTAAATTCCACACGTCCGAACACGTGGATAACCACATTGTGACTCTCGCTTGTCTCGCTTTGCATTTCACCGTTCGCATAAGGCTGTCTGGGAGAGAAGCCAATAAAGCCGAAAGTAATAGGTCATAATTTTTCTCCCAAATATTTTTTCTGGTGAAGTGGTGGGGAGAAAAAGTCGTCTTCAGTAAGAGAAAATTTGTGAATCACGAAGTTTCCACCAAAATTGAAATAAAGTGGGGGGGGGGGCATCGGGAATCATAAATTTTCTGCAAATTCAGTAAATGGGGAAGGAGTTGGTGGAGTATTAAATTTGATCGACTATGGATAATTAAAAGAAAATTTGGGAAAACATTAAGTTTACTCAAAATTCCTTTAACTTTTTTTTTTAGCGTTATTCGATATTTCCGTGCATAAACTTTGGTACTTTTTTCGGAGCGTGTTGTCCCCCCTCCCCTCCCATACCAAAAAAAAAACAACAGATAAGGTGTATAAAAAACGAAGAAATAAATGTTGAATCAGTTGGAAAAATCATAACATGATTTGGCAAAATGGGAATTTCTCCCCCCCCCCCACCAATTACCCTTCACTAGTAACTTTATGGGGAAATTGTAAATTAAGTGAATTGTGCTTTTTGCTGTATGTACTAATTTACCAGTTCGATGGGCCCATCGGACCTGAATTTCAGGCCCCCAACCCCCAGTTTTAATAGGTTTGGCTTGAGCGATCCGTACCGTGTGAAAAATAACTGTCCTTCTTGGATGACGTCATTTAAGACTTGGTGCCTAGATAACCGCGCAAAGCAAAGTCGAGGCAACGATGTGCCAATTTCACATTTTCAAGGCAACAACGTACCAGTTTCAACATCTGGCCAAAGAATTGACAAGTTCGCCCGTTTTTACTGTGTAGGTGGTTCTTGTCCTCACCCGTTGTTTTGTAGGGGCCTGTTTGGCATTTGGCTCGAATAGGCGAGTAAATACAGGCTAAAAAAGGGGTTAACCCACCACAAATTGCAACAAAAGGTTTAAGGTTGGTCCTGACTGGAAAAAGGGTACTGAATTCGAAAAAAAATTGTTATCCATGCTATCTGCTGTCGTTTTCCTGGAAAAATAGGGTTAATTTGCATGCTATAGTTAAAGAATGCATTTAATACATATATGGAAATACGAAGAGAGCATTAATATACCTTGCATTTTGAGGGCAGTTCTTTTCTGGAACCTTCTCAAAAGGATGTGCACTTTAAGATTCCGAAGGGTGTCAGGTTGAAAACCTTGAGCATTAAAGATGGCGACCAAAGTGGAGCCCAATGTTTAGTCATTTTATTACGCAATAACCTTTAGTGTTACAAAAAACGGTTTGAATATAAGTTTTTTACAATAATATAAGTGTAGGTTCCATACGTTTTTTTCCACATATCACAGCTATTGAAAAAAACGGTCATGTTGGGCCGTTTTCGACCATTTTGGCTAACGAAATGCTTACAGGTGTCTGAATTTGTGAATACAACGTAAACTTTCAATTGCTGTTGCGTTGTTTATAATTCAGGTGGATGATTCCAACCTGAGTCATTAGAAAGGTGGGACTCTCTTCTTTGAATCAATGGCAATGAAAAGGGTCTACCACTATTAGGGACCAAACCACGCCTGTTTTACTATGGTCTGATATCGGTAAGCGGAAAAAATATCCCCGGAAGAACTATCCCGGTATAAATATCCCCTGGAAAAAATATCCCCGGTAAAAATATCCCCGGAAAAAATATCCCCGAAAAAAATATCCCCGAAAAACACAAAACATGAATTTGGGGCAATATTAAAACACCTTCTTATTGAATATCTAGTGGTAATTTATACCATTGGCATGTGTCGTTAGTAAAAAAACGTCTGGTGGTGGACCTCCGTTTGTACTCCATTCCCTTAACAAAAAAAATAATAAAAGTGGTAAGGAATGAAACCTATCTCTCTAATAACTACTTCGAGTATTAGAAACGTGATAGGTATATTAGTGGCATACGCATGAAAATATTTGGAGACAACCCAGCCCGATCCCCCCCCCCCCCATCCTTTCCAATGAACATGAACGTTTGTTTAAAAAATAAAAATAAAATAAATTAATGTTAACCTCACACCCAAGAAAATTTAAGTTGAAGGGGAATAAACGGGCATGGAGGAATAAACGACCATGGGTTCCCTCGCCCCTTCTCCCATACTGGAGGCATACGTTCTTGGGGACCTTAGGGGGTTTTCCGTCCTCCATTTTGGTACCTTAGGAACGTTTTTGTCCTCAAAAACAAAAAAAAGTTTAAAAACACTAAAATATCAGAAACTTCTCCTGCCTTGTATGGCATCGGTATTAGTGAGCTAGTCCATTAATTAATATTCAACAACTTCCCCACCCCTTAAAATGGCACTATCACTGATTTAAATTAGGCAAAATATGGCAACATTTAGCGCTGTCCGTGTCCGGTAAAAAAATCCCTGGTGAAAACCTCCCCGCCCTTTTGATCCCTGACAAAAAATCCCGAGGTAATAAAATCCCGAGTTAAAAAATCCTTGGTAAAAAATTCCCTGTCCATTTTGGTCCACAACAAGAAATCCCTGTAAAAATGCTGCTTCACACCAATGTATTCAAATCCTACATTTGCGTGTTCAGCCCATGCTTGTCACTCCTCACCATCCGTTCCTGCGCCACCATGGAACTAATACAGTCGAACAAAGGTCTTTAAAAACTTATACATGCATAAGAAAAAAACAAAAGCGCATATCTGCTGGTACTGTGTAAAGCGTAGTAGTTTAAGGTGTCCTGGGGATTATACTCAAACCTAGCAATGGATGGCTTTAGGGATAGACAGATATTAAAATCGGTATCTGTATTTACAGATAGTATCGGTATTTTTCGTGCATTGGTATCGATTCTGTATTGGTGTTTATTTTCAGATATTTTGCCGATACGACCATCTTCCATGCGCACTGGCTATTCTGCCTAGCTTCAGCGAAACCTTTCCTGTATTGCACCGCTCGCATCACATGACATCATCTGGACAACGTCTCGGTGAATTTAACGCGTGCGTACTGTCGGCTTTTTGCAATTAGGCCTTTCTGCAGTGTGGACTGGGTTTTTTTATGGTCAGAGGTACCAATGAGTTTGACTGTTTTTACCTGTTGAATTTTTTTTTTAATCGTTATCGGTATCCGTGTATCGGATTCTGTATCGGTATCTGTATCGGATCGAAGTGAGGGGAAAATATGGTATCGGATCAGATAGGTATTTTTCTGTATCAGTCGATCCCTAGATGGCTTAGCTTTTTGATGTGCTCTCAGCCGTAGCCATGATGCCAGAAGGAGAGACAATTTTGCTACGTAAATCCCATCGTAATGTCATAGGTTTTTTTACATGCCACGATCGACATGAGCATGATACATCACAGGTCCGTTCTCTTCCCTAAAATTCCAGGGGTGGCTGAGGACGGACTCGGACCTGAGACGGCCATGCTAACCATCAGGCCACCTTGCCCCACACCAATGGATGGCGGTGCACGATCATGATCATAACCCAGACGAACAATCTGTATGTGTCACGAGATGCAGGAATGAAGGTCCGTGCTCGAGGAACAGGTGACAGACCAAAACAATACAGTTGTCAAATTTTTTTTCCATACAGAAAAGAAAGTGTAGCACCTTCTTTTTAGTGATATTTTGGCTCGGGGGTATTTTGACTCGGGGTTTTTTGACTAGGGGTTATTTTACTCAGGCTTTTTTACCTCGGGATTTTTTGTCCGGGATCAAAACGACGGGGATTTTTTAACCAGAGATTTTTTTACCTAAACTCAGCGCTGTCTAGTACTATCTAGCACTTGCTTCCACCAAGCGGAGGAATGCACTACAGCATTTCTTTCAATGAAACAGTCAAGCCACGACTTCCTTAATTATTGAGTGAAAATCTGGTACGTCCTCGCCCATCTGGAAGCAAACTGTACAGGTTAGATGGCGCCACAGTATTTTCGTTCCCTTTTCAATCGGTGATAGTGCCACTTTAATGTCGTCTATTCCACAATGGTACTGTGCTAGGGTAGTCCGTAAAAGGCATGCTGCGGTAGGGGTATCCATAAATCGTGGTGTGGTAGAGGAGCCCACAGAATTAAATCTTACGATCAATAAGAAAACATTTAGACTGCAGGAGATTTTTTCCGGGGGATTTTTTCCGCGGTAATTTTTTCCGTGCACCGGACGATTTAGTATTACTTGGCGGCGGTGTCTAGATACCAAAAAATATGCAATAGTAAAGGTAGCCACACATTTAGACACATACATTATGCCACCCCAAGTCCTGAAGTATACCAAATTAAAAAATGTGAATTAAAGTATCCGATATTTTAGCACCCAGTGTCTCTTCCACACTGAAGGTCAAATGGTAAAGGCTCGACATCACCTGAAAGGTTTACAATTACATAAAATTAATTTATGTATTTGTATTTTTTAACAGAATCTACCATTTCTTTTTGTGTGATTAGTTTCGATTTGGTCAAACAGAACAAGCCGCAGAAAAAATAAGTTTCCTTTACTTTCCATCTCTGTTTGCCTGCCTGGTGAAATTCGAGCCAAGGCAACTTACCCAAACTAACCTTTCCAATAACAAAAACAATATAGCCTATATAAGAAAAAAAATCGACAAAACAATTCTGGTTTCCGCAATTGTCTTTTCCTTAGTTTTTTTTTTCGTTGGTTGGTTTTTTGTTCAAGCGTCTTTATCCATGGTTTTTTTTCGGCACGGAATCGAGGCACCATGCGGGTAATTGTTGAAAGAGTGACTGTTTTTTACTTTCCGGAAAACGTACGTTGAAAACTACACTCTGATGATTTTTCGCTCCAATTATCATTTGTGTGAGAAGTTAATTAACACTGCTTTGATAAAATAAAATTTTAGTTGTCTTGCATCAACTGTGGTGTACTTTTCATCAGAATAAAGAAGGACTTTTTCTCGGGGATATTTTTTCTTGGCGGTATTTTTTTCGGGGGTATTTTTTCTTCAGTACGAGAAAATTGAAATAGAAGTTTCCACTAAAATTGAAACAGAAGGTGGGGAAGGGGGAGAAAATTCGGGAATAATACATTTTCTACAAATGCCGTAACTGGGGAAGGTGGAGGTGGAGTACCGAATTTGATTAACTATGGATAATGGACTATGGACATAATTAAACGAAAATTCGGAAAACAATAATTTTACTTTAACTTTTTGAGAGATTTTTCCGTGCACAAACGTTGGTACTTTTTTCCGGAGAGTGTTGTTCCCCCCCCCCTCGCAGCCCTCCCACGCCACAAAAAAAAACAAAAAATAAAACAGATAAGGTTTATAAAAAAAAACGAGTAAATAAATTTTGGCAAGAGCAAATAAACCGTACGTAATAAATTAATTCTGGTAATTCTGGTTTTGGTCAGAACAACTGCGATTAGCCTTGCTTAATAGCATGCCAGACGTGCTAATAGTATTTCCAGCTAAGGCCACTGTCCATTGTTACACACATTGTTTTTTCCGGGGCTTTTTTTTTCCGAGGCTTTTTTTTCTTGTAAATATCCGATTGTTAAAAAATGATTATTGATGAAAAAAGGCGGCTGCACTAGCAGACTGTGTCTTTTAACTGAAACCAACTTATACCTGATTTCAGCATGCTGGTGTAAATTCCCCATGCGGTAGAAATCTTTGCAAATCGTTTGAATCAGGTGTCCTGGGTCCAGAAAAAAGAAAAACTCAACACGAAAATGTGGGAACGTGTCCTTCATGGAGAGAAAGTCTCCTCAATAACGTTGATTTGTGTTACTGGTGACTAGTAACTAGTAACTAGTCCGCAGGCTCCCATGTTAATTCTCATAGGGTATAACGACACGTCTACAGCTGATTAGGGAAAGTTGCCAGATCAAAATTTCGGCAGACAGGGGAAATTTTGTCATATGGGGAAGTGCCTTTTTCTAAAATGGGGGTTGAAGCTAGAAGCACGTGGTCCTGAAGTGGCTCGTAAGTGCAAAATTATTGTTGTAACCATTATTTGTATTGTCATCCAACAGTAGATTATAACATGCTTAAGTGTTACACGCTTATCGTTTCAGTACCTAATTGTGAGAATTCATTGTTGTTGCAAATAGGTGGTTCACTAAGAGACGGATTATCTTTTATTGCAAAGGTTTGGTCGTTTTTTCCCCCACCAAATCCAAATCGATTATTTTATGGTACGCGAACTCAAAATGAATTATCTGCCCCATGACCTGAATAAATTTCTCATTACTGGTTTCTTTTATTCCATAGGAATTGATTAGGTCCTTGCAATTACAATACTGTTATGCTTGTTATTAATTTATTTGGAATGACAATAGCAAATGTGAAAATTATGAATGAGAACATTCATACAATAAAATACCTCCAGACAAAAAAGGTAGGGGTGACAAATACACCGTGGGATTTTTTGTACATTCACAGGCCTATGAAAGTCGTGATATCCACCCAAAACCAAAACTGGTAAGAGAAGCCGCCAAGTTTACAAAAAGGGTCGGCCTTTCAAAGTAGTGATATCATTCAACCAGGGAAAGGCCACCAAGGTTAATCCTATTAGCCAAGTTAATCGAACCGAATAATACTTTGGATGTTAAATGAAAACTTGAAGATTGCTACCGCCAGTAGCAATCTTCTAGTTTTCATTTAACCTTCGAACTATTAGTAGGTGCGATTAACTTGGCTAATAGGATTAACCTTGGCGACCTTTCCCTGGTTGAATGATATCACTACTTTGAAAGGCCGACCTTTTTTGAAACTTGGCTGCTTCTCTTATACCAGTTATGGTTTTGGGTGGATAAATATTACTTCTATATTTATCTACAATCTTGCTAAGTTTCGTATAAAAATATTGAAATGGAACGAAAATATTTTTTTTTTAGTTTTGCTAAATTTTGCTGGAGTAAGGAAAGCAATCATGTTTGTATGATAACTACGTTTAGGCTGCATGTTGTTTTAATTTTACACCTAGTTTTTTTTCACTTTTTTCCCCCGTCGGCTTTTTTTTTTGCTGCTGCTTTTTCCGCTGATTATTTTTTTATTATAGTTTTTTCCTTCACGAATAAGGGAAAACTCTAATCTGCATACGAATAAGGTAAATATTTCGTGCATGATGCTTTTATATAAAACCATATATATGACGTTAATTCGACAATTTTCCCTTTTACAACAGGGATCATCTGGTAAAATTAGTATAGCGGGGTTGTAGCGAATCTAGGAAAAAAAAGCTGCGGAAAAAAAAGCCTGAAAAGAAAGATGATGGAAAAAAAAGCTCCGGAAAAAAAGCTGATGGAAAAAAAAGCCGATAGAAAAAAAAGCCGTGGAAAATAAAGCCGCGGAAAAAAAGGCCGATGGAATAAAAAAGCCGTGAAAAAAAAGCGATGGAGAAAAAAGCGCGATAAAATCCTGGTTCAAAATTTACAAAAATACTACCTAAATGTAGTTACGTGTGTATTAATCATTCATTAGCTGCATGTTGCTCGATCAAGGTCACCTTTTGAATCCCGAAAGGAAAAGAAGTCAGAAGTTTTCTCCCAAATTCCTTAACTGGGGACGTGGTGTGGTGGGGGAAAGGGTCGTCCTCAGTTTGGTTGTGTGTCTAAATTATTCAGTTTTTTTTTGCGGTGCAGGAGGTGGGGGGGGAGAGGGTGGCGGGAAAGGGATACGATTCAGAAAAAGTATTAAAATGTTTGCAGAGAAATATCAAAATAACTATAAAAACAAAAAAAAAGGTAAAGGAGTTCAGGAATAAAAGTATGCTTTCCGGAATTTTCTTTTAGTTGTCCAAGTTACAGATTTAAGGAAAATTTATGATTTCCTGATTATCCCCCCCCTCCCTCCCATCCAAATTATGGCGGAAACTCTTCATTTCATGATTTATTCTTTAACGATCGAAGGTCACCCGACCAAAGTGAGGACGACCCTTTCCCCCACAACCTCCCCAGTGAAGGAATTTGGCTAGAAACTTGTGATTTCTTTTCCTTTCGGGATTCCAAAGGTGCCCTTGATCGAGCAACAAGCAGCTAATGAATGATTAATACACACGTTAAGTGCATTTAGGTAGTATTTTTGTAAATTTTCAACCAGATTTTTTCGCGTTTATTTTATTCATCGACCTTTTTTCCCGCGGCTTTGTTTTCCACAGCTTTTTTTTTCCATCGGCCTTTTTTTCCATCAGCTTTTTTTCCCTGGCTTTTTTTCTGCAGCTATTTTTTCCGAAGCTGTTTTGTCCGGTCATTGGCGGGGGAGATCCAAGAAGAAACGTGAGAAGAACCGGCAAAAAATGGAATGTAACTCAATTAGCCTACTTATTAAAGGCGTGCAGGACGCAAAGTAAACAAAAAATTACTTAAATAAGTGAAACAAGACTGCTGGTATAAAGTGTGGCTTTAACACAAATTATAAGCGACAGGTAGGTTCATGGTGTTCGGTTCTGGCGTCGCAGTGCTGTGGTCTGACCATTGCTGACACTGCAATTTATTTGAATTCAAAAGGAATATATAACAGAGAACAGGCTGAAACATTAGGATGGTGGAGAAGGGGGAGGGCGAGATCATGGACCTACATACTATCACACTACGTGGTGAGATACAAAGAATGAGGTGACGAGAAACCGGTGGAAGAATAGAACCTAACAGAATTAGCATAATGCACAAAAGCACAAAAGCATACACAGCACAACGCAAAGTAAGATATATATTTTTAAAATAGGTGAAACAAGAAAACCCGTGTGAAGTGTGGTACGTTCGCCTATGACATCACTTACACTTTGCAGCTTATGTAACGCAATATATTTGAATAAAAAAATAAATCCTTGAATCCATACTAAAACTTTGACAAGGGAAACGGGAGGGGAGGGTGACGAGAACAGAACCAATGAAATAATGGCAGACAGACAATGCCCGAAGTTAGCTGGTTAATAGAGTTAAACTTGGCGGCGTTTCTCTGGTTAAATGATATCGATACTTTCAAAGAGCGACCCTATTTGGAAACTTGTCGGCTTCTCTTACACCAGTTTTGGTTTTGGGTGAAGAAATGACCCACATGACAAAAACATTACCTCTTGTCTGAATGTCAGCTAAGCGGCTTTCAATGCAAAATCTGACCCTCAATGGGTCTGGTTCATAATCCCCACAATCAAAATCCCTACACCAAAATCCCCACAGGTACAGAATCCCCACACCTCAAAATCCCATCAGTTACAAAATCCACACAACTCAAAATCCCCACAGGTAAATAATGAGGGGAAAAAATTAAATATCGAATGAAGATTTGTGCATTTGGTGGGGAAAGAGGAACGTACAGCACCCCTTCTTAGTTTTTGTTCCTTCGCTCCCATATTTACAAGATAATAAATTAAAAAGCATGCATATAAGTAAAAAAAAATTACATAGTAGGTGGAAAGATGGGATAGAATTAGTAAAGATGTGAAAACCACCATGAAAACCAACAATTCATAAACAAAAGAAAAACATTGACCTCGTGTTGGTGCCATCCCCCCCTTCCACCCAGCAATAATGATTCGCGGACATTCCCCTTCCCCTGGACATTCCCCCCTCTGTCAAAAATGAAAGGGGACAAATTCCCCCCTCAACTCGGACATCCCCCCCCCACCCGGATATTTTCCCCCGATACACTTTTCTAACAACATAAGTGAGTTTGGAATAATGAATCTAGGAAAAAGGTCCGAGGAAAAAAGGTGCAGGGAGAAAAGGTGCAGGAAATAAAGGCCGGGGAATAAAGGTCCGAGGAAGAAGGTCTGTGTAAAAAGGTACGGGGAAAAAAGGTCCGGGGAATAAAGAACTGGGAAAAAAAGGTCCAAGGAAAAAAGGTCCGAGGAAAAAAGGTCTGTGGAAAAAAGGTCCGGGGAAAAAAGGTCCGTGGAAAAAATTCTGAGGTAAAAAGTCAGAGGAAAAGGTCCGGGGAATAAAGGTCCGGGAAAAAAAGGTCTGCGTAAAAAGGTCCGGGCGAAAAAGGTCCGTAGAGAAAAGGTCCGGTGAAAAAAGACCTGGGGAAAAAAGGTCCGTGGAAAAAATTCCGAGGAAAAAAAGTCAGAGGATAAAAGTCAAAGGAAAAAAGGCCCATGAAAAAAGGTCCGAAGAAAGTTAAATAGCTCGACGTAGGCATTGATAAATGTTGGCTTTAAATATATAGGCCTATGAGCAAAGACCGTCATAAAGACTCGCTCCCAAGATGCCACGCGACAAGTTGGGAAATAGTGATGCATAGTGACGTTGGAGAGGGAGGAAGATGCGTGGCGGTGTGGGGTGGAGGGGGGGTTCAATGCCAAGTACGTCGTTGATTTTAGAATATGCGCAAGGGACTGGCTGGCCGACCGGCACCCCCAAGTCCCAAGTTACCATGCGAGAAATTAGTTACCGGGGGGGGGGGGCGAAAGCCCGACGAAAATACGCTGGGGGGGGG
>JAHWFP010087787.1:57307-92032 GCA_023313725.1 Lithobius niger | reverse complement strand
ACATATCAGCAATGTCAGCAGATAGACAAACTTATAAAATTTGTGTTGCCGAATAAAGCATAGGAGTAACAATTTTTTTTAAATGAGGCATTTTTTTATGATTTTGGTTCTTCTTTGGACCTAAGTTGAGAGGGCTATACTGGGAAAACTGTACATAGGTTCGTGTTGTTAATTATTTTCTGAATATTCAGAGATATCAGCAGGAAGACAACCTTATAAAATTTGTGTTGCCAAATAAAATCTTGGAGGAGCAATTTTTTTTCAAAATGAGTCATTTTTCTTAACGATTTTGATACAAATTTGGCACTAAGTTGAGAGAGGTTCTCATGGAAAACTGTACCTAGGATCAAGTTGTCCATTTATTTCTGAAATGTTAGTGATGGCAGCAGATAGACAAGCTTATAAAATGTGTGTTGCCGAATAAAGCATAGGAGAAACAATTTTTCAAAATGAGCCATTTTTTATATGATTTTTGTTCTTCTTTGGACGTAAGTTGAGGGCTACACAGGGAAAACTGTACATAGGATCTTGTTGTGAATTACTTTCTGAATAGTCATAGATGTCAGCAGGAAGGCAAGCTTATAAAATTTGCGTTGCCTATTAAAACCTTGCGGACCATTTTTTTTTCAAAATATGCTATTTTTCATATGATTTTGATACGAATTTGGCACTAAGTTGAGAGGGGTTTATTTGGAAAACTGTACATAGGATCAAGTTGTCCATTTATTTCTGAGATATTAGTAATGTCAGCAGATAGACAAGCTTGTAAAATGTGTGTTGCCGAATAAATCATGGGAGTAACATTTTTTCAAAATGAGCCGTTAATCGTATGGTTTTGGGTCTTCTTTGGACCTAAGTTGAGAAGGCTACACAGGGAAAACTGTACATAGGATCGTGATGTGAATTATTTTCTGAATAGTCATAGATGTCAACAGGAAGGCAAATCGAGAAGGGAAACATGGCAGGCCGGCAACCCCTGAATTGCTTTTATAGAGGGGCTGCACACGACGCATGCGAAGACCGGGTTACGTAGCTGGGTGATAGTCGCAGCTCAAAAGCTTCCAGCGAGTGAGAGCATACTTCAGGGAAGAATGCTATAAATTCTCAGGTAATCTTTGTTTCCTACTAGGCAACAGATGCAATTTTTCAGCCGGTGCAGGGGAAGGGCTGGCAAAATACCGTTTTTAACACTGTTTTTACGCCACTGATAGCTTTGACTGTGGTAAGATGCACCCCCCCCTCCCTAGCCTAATTTTCGACCTTGGTTAGAATCACAGATAAAAAAAAAGTATTTTTAATATAGGAGGCATAAGGTAAACTACTGTAAATTAACACGATTTCATCTGGGATCGAACCTTTTATTCCGTAGTGAACAGGCACCTTTAACTTTACAATGTAGGGTATCTACTGGCCGGTGCATTCCACCTCATAGTGATTGCGGTTATCGATTAGTACGTCAGCAGTGACTTGCGGTTCGCATAGAATGTGAGGCTGGCTGAATGTGCGGATAACTTAACTGTGGTATCAAGTTGTCCATTTATTTCTGAGATGTCAGTGATGTCAGCAGATAGACAAGCTTACAACATTTGTGTTGCCGAATAAATCATTGGAGTAACAATTTTTCAAAAAGAGCCATTTTTCGTATGATTTTGGTTCTTGTTTGAACGTAAGTTGAGAGGGCTACACAGGGAAAACTGTACATAGGATCGTGTTGTGAATTATTTACTGAATAGTCATAGATGTCAACAGGAAAGCAAGCTTATAAAATTTGTGTTGCCAATTAAAACCTTGGCGGACCAAGTTTTTTTTCAAAATATGCTATTTTTCATATGATTTTGATACGAATTTGGCACTAAGTTGAGAAGGGCTCACAGGAAAAACTGTACATAGGATCAAGTTGTCCATTTATTTCTGAGATATCAGTGATGTCAGCAGATAGACAACCTCATAAAATTTGTGTTGCCGATTAAAGCATAGGAGTAAAAATTTTTCAAAATGAGCCATTTTTCATATGATTTTGGTTCTTGTTTGGACGTAAGTTGAGAGGGCTGCACAGGAAAAACTGTACATAGGATCGTGATGTGAATTATTTTCTGAATAGTCATAGATGTCAACAGGAAGGCAAGCTTATAAAATTTGTGTTGCCAATTAAAACCTTGGAGGACCAATTTTTTTTCAAAATGAGTAATTTTTCTTAACGATTTTGATACAAATTTGGCACTAAGTTGAGAGGGGTTCTCATGGAAAACTGTACTCAAGTTGTCCATTTATTTCTAAGATATCAGTGATGTCAGCAGATAGACAAGCTTATAAAGTTTGTGTTGCTGAATAAAGCATAGAAAAAAATTTTTCAAAATGAGCCATTTTTAAAATATGATTTTTGTTCTTCTTTGGACATAAGTTAAGAGGGCTACATGGAAAACCTGTGCATAGGATCGTGTTGTGAATTATTTTCTGAATAGTCATAGATGTCAGCAGGAAGGCAAGTTTATAAAATTTGTGTTGCCAATTAAAACCTTGGCGGACCAATTTTTTTTTCAAAATATGCTATTTTTCAAATGATTTTGAAACGAATTTGGCACTAAGTTGAGTGGGGTGTACTCGGAAAACTGTACATAGGATCAAGTTGTCCATTTATTTCTGAGATATCAGTGATGTCAGCATATAGACAAGCTTATAAAATTTGTGTTGCCGAATAAATCATTGCAGTAAACATTTTTCAAAAAGAGCCATTTTTCGTATGTTTTTGGTCCTTTTTTGGACGTAAGTTGAGAGGGCTACACAGGGAAAAATGTACATAGGATTGTGTTGTGAATTATTTTCTGAATAGTCATAGATGTCAACAGGAAGGCAAGCTTATAAAATTTGTGTTCCCAATTAAAACCTTGGCGGACCAATTTTTTTTCAAAATATGGTATTTTTCGTACGATTTTGATACGAATTTGGCACTAAGTTGAGAGGGGTGTAGTCGGAAAACTGTACATAGGATCAAGTTGTCCATTTATTTCTGAGATATCAGTGATGTCAGCAGATAGACAAGCTTATAAAATCTGTGTTGCCGAATAAAGCATACGAGTAACACTTTTTCAAAATGAGCCATTTTTCGTATGATTTTGGTTCTTCTTTGGACCTTAGTTGAGAGGGTTACACTGGGAAAACTGTACATCATAATGGTGTTGTGAATTATTTTATGAACAGTCATAGATGTCAGCAGGAAGGCAAGCTTATAAAATGTGTGTTGCCAATTAAAACATAGGAGTAACAATTTTTCAAAATAAGTTATTATTCGTATGATTTTGGTTATTCTTTGGACCTAAGTTGAGAGGGCTACACAGGGACAACTGTACATAGGATCATGTTGTGAATTATTTTCTGTATATTTAGAGATGTTAGCCGGAAGACAAGCTTATAGAATTTGTGTTGCCTATTAAAACTTTGGTGGAGTATTTTTTTTTCAAAATATACTATTTTTCATATGATTTTGATACGAATTTTGAGAGGGGCTCACAGGGAAAACTGTACATGGGAGCAAGTTGTCCATTTATTTCTGAGATATAAGTGATGTCAGCAGATAGACAAGCTTATAAAATTTGTGTAGCTGATTAAAGCATACGAGTAACAATTTTTCAAAATGAGCTACTTTTCATATTTTTCATATTGTTCATGTTTGGACGTAAGTTGAGAGGGCTACACAGGGAAAACTGTACATAGGCTCGTGTTTTGAATTATTTTCTGAATAGTCATAGATGTCAGCAGGAAGGCAAGCTTATAAAATTTGTGTTGCCAATTAAAACCTTGGCGAACCAATTTTTTTTCAAAACATGCTGTATTTCATATGATTTTGATACGAATTAGGCACTACGTTCAGAGGGGTGTACTCGGAAAACTGTACATAGGAACAAGTTGTCCATTTATTTCTGACATATCAGTGATGTCAGCAGACAGACAAGCTTATAAAATTTGTGTTGCCGAATAAAGCATAGGAGTAACATTTTTTCAAAACGAGGCATTTTTCGTATGATTTTGGTTCGTCTTTGGACCTAAGTTGAGAGGGCTATATTGGGAAAACTGTACAGTCGCGGCCAAAAGGTTTTGCAGCCTCAAGAGCTCCAACAATAGGCCGAATTGGGCGTGAGTGTGCGCTGGCTAATTGCTAGCTCGAGGCTTTATTGTTACCGGGCAAGCATTTTTCAAGTAAACTACGGTAGTCTAGAATGGTTTGCAAAAGAATGTCGTAACAGTAACGGTATGAATGGAATTCCAAAATGTAGCTTTGTTTATAGTTTCCGATTAATAAGATAGTAATGAACGCTATGGATTCGTGTTTTTTTTAAACACTAGATAAAAAAATAACACAGCATCTTTGAGGACGACCCTAAATCTTTGTGACGTATTTTTAGCTTTTCTGAACGCCATTCTGAAAGTTCTATCGTATTTTTTTTTATCTCCAGGAGATTCTGTTTGAAAGTGAGCATTACTTAAAATAGAAAATATACGTACGGAAAAATAATACCCTTTGCAGTCCGGATAGACTTGAGTGTGGAAAATTGGTGTCCTAAAGTAAAAAGCTACGGTGTAAATGGAAATAAGTAACTTTTTCCATAAAATAATTCGAGAGTGATCAACACCCATCGTAATAACGTTAGCGTAAACGCTTCCATTACAAAGCTGACAAAAAAAATATCTAAAATATGTTCTACTTAATTTAAACAAATCTTTGAGCGGTAAGTGTAGGCCTCAGGTGTCATCGTTTGTTTTTCGAGGAATTATTATTTCCTATGAATGAATCTATTTAGCACTTCACTCAAAGCAGTGTTCCACTTCAGGCTTCAGTGCATTTCACTCGATCAGGATGGCTTTTAGTAGGTCGCATTGTTATTTGTCGTGTTCCGTAAATACTTTTTAACTATAGCCTAGATTGGTCGCCATTCCTACTGCAAACGTGTTTAGTGCGATGTGCAATGTGCAGACAGGCCCACTACAAACACTTTTATGCCCTTTTAAGCTAGTGTATCAATTAGTGGCGGTTATATCTCTTATTTTGCTAACTTTCTGCCACTAAACTAGTTTTTTAATTTTTTTAATGAACACGCAAAGTGGAACTAATTGTACTGCCAAAAGGAAGATGACAACTCATTAGCTACGTTGTTATCTTCATTGCGTTTCGTTGTTACTGCATTAAGTTTTTGTTTAAACACAATCATCTCCCACTTTAAAGGATGTTTAAAATGGTTGTCAGTGGTTAAAAATAGCTTCCCTACACCTCGCGTACCATTACAGAAACCAGGGTTTTAATAATTACGACAAATCGAGGCCGTGTAATTTTACAACAAACTGCTGAAAATGCAGTCTACCTAAAATATATGCTGACTGAATGAAGTGCAGTGAAACCTGATGAGGAACTCGTAGCTATACTGCTGCTTATTCAACAACTTTTCTATACTTTGTAAATTGACTATGAACCTCTCTTTATTTTTTTAATATTTGAAGATCATACGCTGAATGAGCTTCTACTATATTTATGTAAACTGTATCAGTTACTTATCTTTTCACTATTCATTAATATTTTTTAAATATTTCTTCGTAAACTCTCCTGTAATACTCAGACAGGTTTGAAGAGTAATGAATGGTTGAAACAATGGCAGGTGACGTGCAGTGCAGCAACTAACAGATGATCGTCAAACTGGACGTATTGTTGCACGTACTAGGGTATTTCGAACAACTTTTGTTCGTAGTTTTGTTGGTTCTCCTGTTGTTTGCTTTGTGATACTTCTAACATTCGAAAATGACTAGAGACGGAAAGCCGAAGGCTCAACAAGAGTTAAATGAATACAGATGCACACCTATTTATGTTACCTTTTGGACTTATATGTCAGACTGCCTGAGTGGGGAAATGGAACCTATGACCTTTGAAACCAAAGGCCGAGTTTCTATACCGCTGAGCCATACAGACACGGCCAAAAGTGTATGTTTATATGTATGTATGCACGTGTTAAATGCTACCTAACCTAACCTAACCAGAATTTGTGTTATTCCACATGATTTCTGCACACTGCTCTACAATAATAAATGCTCTTTCGAAAAGAATACTGCAGTCACATTAAAATCGCGTTCAATAGGCCTTGGTCGGACCTATATTTTAAACCATAAAAATTGAAAATCGGTTTATTGATTCGATCACTAGATGAGAGCAAAAATGTCGAGCCCATTTGCCTTTCCGTCACAAGTATTGTAGTCACGCTAAAATAGCATTCGAAATGCCCTAGGTCTTACCCATACCTACTTTTTAAGCTATAGAACATGAAAGTCGTTACATTGGTTCGGTCTCCAGGTGAGGGCAACGAGTCCTAACAACAACAACAACAAAAAATGGCCATACTGTGCACACAGAACGGTTTGAATGTTATTAAAATTTTTAACGCAGTGAAATAGTTGCGACATGACCCCAAACTTTATCTCATTGGTCTGTGTCAATTCTGGGCGAAATTATAGGAAGTTTGACGTTTAACATGGAAATTCATACTGAGGCTTACAGGCAGTCCTTGATATGAAGAAATACTCTAAAGAGCAAACATATTTAAAAATACCAGTTAGAATTCAGGAGAGCTCACGGTTATTTATAATGTAAAACAAAAATTTACATAACTATGCAGATATAATGTAACTATTATAATTTACTGTGGAATACCAAGCCTGTTTTGCAGTAAATTGACCTTTTACGTAGACTACTGGCTGTCCTAGAACGCCTTTTAAAGACGAGCATCACAGAGAGGGAGTAGAGAGGGTGTCCAACAGCAGACCTTTCTGCCCAGGGCAGTGGATAGCCAAGAAACTAGCCCCCCCTTTCAAAACAAAAAAGGCTGAAGCGGGGCGCAAAAAAGATTTTCCAAGTTCAATTTATTTTTGCTTTTTAAAAAATTGTTTTCGTTTTAGTTTAAGAGTTGGACTGCATTCTTTCATCGTAATTGGGTGTAAAAATAGTGGTTGGGGATTAAACAGTGATGGGGCGTAAAATTGTGGTGGAGCATAATTACGGTTGGAGGGGGTGGTAAAATTGCAGTGGGAGCATTAATTCGGTGGGGAGTAATTATAGTGGGGGGAGCGTAAAATTGCCATTTTGCTCCCCCCCCACCAAATAATAATTCCTAACTGCAGCTCTGTTTCCGCCACTGTCTTCGACACCAACTGTATTAAGAAAAATTGTCCCACATTGTTTTTTCAGTGCTTTAACATATTGATTCGCCTTTTCCGCCAGTAAAAATTTCTTGCCGAGACGATTAAAATGGTGTGAAAATCGGCCAAACATTTGCGAAACTGCTGAAATTTTGGCAAATATGACAAGAGCGGCCTTTTTTAGCTACATCCCCCTCATATCGTCACGTGTCGTGCCGATTCTGAAACGGGGGGGTTGGAGGATGAGAAGGGGAAAATAAGAAAGTAGCTGGTTTTCAATGCAGACGAGAATCTGTTTCCGGTTTCTAAACAGAGGGCATCAAGTTCCCTTAAATAATCTGTCAATCTTAACAATTTCAGTCTTATATGTTAATTAATTATTCAGCATTTGATGAAAACGTTAAGTTAGCCCGTGACCGAGGGCATATGCACTTTGGAGCACTTGGGGCATGAGCGCGCCCGTTCTTAACCGCAGATGCCTTTTTTTTCCCGCTCCGCCCCCCCCCCAACCCCCACCTCGAAAAAGTTCATCGAAATATTTGTTCTTTTGCATTGGTTTTGGTTTTTCAATTGTACCCACCTTTCTGCATACGCCTATGCCTATGGCATTGCTATTCTCTTCAACCGTCTCTTTACCTGTAAATCACCGCAGTGAGTAAAGATATTGTATAGCCTGTTAAAATTTATAGTTTTGTTTGTGCTGTTTTCTTTCGCAGCTAACTATTCGATACAGAAAAAGTAAGCACAAAATTGTGTTAATTGTTGAAATTTAATAAACCTCACATGCTTCCGTAGAACTTGCCAACAATGACTGCAACTTGATGGCATCGTCCAACGTGATTACTGTTCGTGCAGCGTATTGTTGGAGAGATGAAATGTGCAAAACCTTTTGGCCGCGACTGTACGTAGGACCGTGTTGTGAATTATTTTCTGAATATTCAGAGATATCAGCAGGAAGGCAAGCTTATAAAATTTGTGTTGCTAATTAAAACCTTGGCGGACCAATTTTTTTTTCAATACATGCTATTTTTCATATGATTTTGATACGAAGTTGGCACTACTATGTTGAGAGGGTTTTACTCAGAAAACTGTACATAGGATCAAGTTGTCCATTTATTTCTGAGATATCAGTGATGTCAGCAGATAGACAAGCTTATAAAATTTGTGTTGCCGAATAAATCATAGGAGTAACAATTTTTCAAAATGAGCCATTTTTCGTATGATTTTGGTTCTTCTTTGGACCTAAGTTGAGAAGGCTACACAGGGAAAACTGTAAATGGGTCGTGTTGTGAATTATTTTCTGAATAGTCATAGATGTCAGCAGGAAGGCAAGCTTATAAAATTTGTGTTGCCAATTAAATCATAGGAGTAACAATTTTTCAAAATGAGCCATTATTCCTATGATTTTGGTTCTTCTTTGGACCTAAGTTGAGAGGGCTACACAGGGAAAACTGTACATAGGATCATGTTGTGAATTATTTTCTGTATATTCAGAGATGTCAGCAGGAAGGCAAGCTTATAAAATTTGTGTTGCTAATTAAAACCTTGGCGGACTAATTTTTGTTCAAAATGTGCTATTTTTGGTATGATTTTTATTTTGAAAGCCGATGGAAAAATGATCGCGAAAAAATCCTGGTTCAAAATTTACAAAAATACTACCTAAAGGTCACCTTTGGAATCCCGAAAGGAAAAGAAGTCACGAGTTTTCTCCCAAATTCCTTAACTGGGGAGGGTCGTCCTCAGTTTGGTCGTGTGTCTAAATTATTCAATTTTTTTTTATGGTGCAGGTGGCGGGAAAGGGATACGGTCCAGAAAAAATATTTAAATGTTTGCAGAGAAATATCAAGATAGTCTAAAGACAAAGAAGGTAAAGGAGTTCGGGAATAAAAGTATGCTTTCCGAGATTTTCTTTTAGTTGTCCAAGTTATGGATTTAAGGCAAATTTATGATTTCCTGACTATTCCACCCTCCTCCCCTACTATCCAAATTATGGCATTAACTCGTTATTTTATGATTTTTCCTTTATTGATCGAAGGTCATCCGACCAAAGTGAGGACGACCCTTTCCCCCACAACCTCCCAGTTCAGGAATTTGGCAGGAAACTTGTGATTTCTTTTCCTTGCGGGATTCCATAGGTAACCTTGATCGAGCAACATGCAGCTAGTGAATGATTAATACACACCTAAGTGCATTTAGGTAGTATTTTTGTAAATTTTCAACCAAGTTTTTGCGTTTTTTTTCCATTGGCCTTTTTTTCCGCTGCTTTTTTTTCCATCAGCTTTTTTTTCTATCAGCTTTTTTTCCGCGGCTTTATTTTCTGTGGCTTTTTTCCATCGGCTTTTTTTCTATCATCTTTTTTTCTGCGTCTTTTTTCCAAGGCTTTTTTTCCAGGCTTTTATTTCCGCGGCTTTTATTTCCGAGGCTTTTTTTTCCGGTCCCCATTAAACCAGATCTATTGAAGCAGCTGTCCCATGCAGATGTCCTGAAGCTGAAACATAACTCATCTCCTAACTTGGACACCATCTCCGCTGATTGACCCAGATTACCAAATCTCTGTTTCAATAAATTGCGAAGTAAAAGCTTTTGGGGGAAAACGAGCTCGTAACCCTGGGGTACTCATCACCCACCACCTAGATTGACAAGGTCTCCTGTAAATGCGATAAATTCACCCGTAATCTATGTTTCCGAGCAATAGAAACGGTATTTTGCCGACACATTCCCAGGGCCGACTGAAAATTGTTTCTGTTGCTTAGTAGGAAACATAGATTACCTGTACCCACCCCACCTCCCTTCTTGAGTCACCCACATGAGAAATCGAGAGGGGAAAGATGACAGGCCGGCAACCCCTGAATGCTTTTATAGAGGGGCTGCACACGACGTTTGCGCAGACTGGGTTAGGTAGCTGGGTGATAGTCGCAGCTCAAAAGCTTCCAGCGAGAGAGAGCATACTTCAGGGAAGAATGCTATAAATTCACAGGTAATCTGTTTCCTACTAGGCAACAGACGCAATTTTTCAGCCGGCGCGGGGGAAGGGCTGCCAAAATACCGTTTTTAACACTGTTGTTATGCCACTGATAGCTTTGACTGTGGTAAGATGCACCCCCCCCCCTCCCCAGCCTAATTTTCGACCTTGGTTAGAATCACAGATAAAAAAAAAGTATTTTTAATATAAGAGGCATAAGGTAAACTACTGTAAATTAACACGATTTCATCTGGGGTCGAACCTTTTATTCCGTGGTGAACAGCCACCTATAACTTTACAATGTAGGGTGTCCATAATTGTTGGCATGATAGCAAACCCGTATAAGAAAAATATAATAATGAAAGACGTTTTTTCCATCGATGACAAAAATTAAAAAAGTTGGCCTGCAAAAAAATTAAACACTGTACGATGGTACATAAAAGCTTTGTTGCTTTCAAACAATGTAAGGTTTCAATACACCCCCACCCACCAACACCACCACCACCATCACCATCGCTACTGCTGTCGATCACGTTATGTACGCTTTACGAATTTGCAGTTAGCAATTTACCAGTATTTACTATTTATTCATTCATGTTGTATCTTAGTAGCGTTTAATTGTTACTAAAACGTTCATTCCGCTTACTATTTTCACGATTATCTACGTTTCTGACAAGTGCCAAAGTTATAATCCGTCGGTGCATTCCACCTCTTAGTGATTGCGGTTATCGATTAGTACGTCAGCGGTGACTCCCGGTTCGCATCGAATGTGAGGCTGGCTGAATGTGCGGATAACTTGACTGTGGTGGTGGCACCCTACCTGTCACTCTGAAGCGTATAATAATAGAGGAGCCCTAGGGACGGCCTTAGATAAAGTCCACTCCTTTACAGTGTAAAGAATGTTATTATATATTATGCGGGAGGGAAAAAACGAGTCGGTATTTCACCTTTGCCTATTGCCTCTTTCCTAGTCGGCAAATTCGTAAGTTAACGTTTCGGAGCAGAAAACAAACTTTCTAACGGAAAAAAAGCGAGTCGTCTTTTCTCTGCGTTTCTTTTCTACTTTCTGCATACTTTGAACTTTTCTATGAATCGTCACTTCGTAACTTACCTTGGGCAGGGATTCAGTCTCCTACACATGATCTCGTATTGACACGTGCGCAATAAGGGTCATCCTAACTAAGACAGGGAGGAACTGTTTGTTTATTGCGAAGTGAAGTGTTCGTCACCACTTGGTGAGTACTTACTAGTTCTACGACCGTAGGCATTGATTGTCCCTTCCCGAAAAAATTTTTATTAGCCAAAACTATCATTGTGGAAAGCCGTTTCTAAAAGAATGTGGTGCACACAAATTTCTTGTAAAAAAAAGGGCTTGCTGTTTCATCACTTCCTAGACAAAATTGGCAACGAGTGAAAGGCCTTAAAAAATGTGTCAGAATGTCAAGTTTCCAAGAATAATTGTATATTCTTGACCTACGAAGCAAGTCAGCCAACAACCCTTTTAACGAACCTTTTACAGTAGGCATCACTGATTTGAGTTTACGTCAAAGTCATTAAAATTTAAAATAAATAACTTAAACAAACAACCTAAGTTGACCGCATGGTTCGCACTATGTGTCCTATCATGAAAACTGATGTGACTCCATTAAAAACAATATTAGACATTTATTTACAACCAACACACATGGTAATATTACATCCAATCCTTTTGGCCAAATTTAATTGACCAAAATTAAGGACCTTTTCGTTTACACGCCTTTACAAAACTACTCGCCTCCTCACTATGCTTGTGAACAAGCTCTATTTAAATTCTTCATTTTCCTCAGTCATCTTCAACATTCTTTATGGTTTGTTTACAAACTTTATTACATGTGTAATTGTAAAATGAACTCTCCTAGATTAACTGGTGTGTTTGTGTCTATATTAGCTAATTAAAACATTTTTCTGTCGAACTAAGGTCGCATCGTTTTTCTTTTTTTTTTGAAAAAATGTAAATTACTGTTAATTGCTTTGCAAAAACATAACCTTTCTAAAATCTTTCTATTCAATACACACATCCGCATTTTTGACTGTTGACTTGATTGACTGCTTCTTTTGTGTTCTCAATGCATCTTTTGGGCCTCTAATCGTGTGTGATTAAGATCGCCTCGAGCAGCCAGGAAACGGGGCGGGGCTGGAGCCTTTAAAAAACATGTCCTACTTCATTGCGGTCGGGAAGCCAAGAGAGCGAGTAACAGGTCTCAACAAGCCAGCTCTCGCAAAACTTTCGCCCTTACGTCACGGTATTTTCCTGGCTGCTGATTGGTCAAACGTTTGTGTCCAAACCATGTGACCTTAATTCTTTTTAACTTAATTATTTAACTTAATTATTTCTTTTAATGCTCTATATATTTGATTGCTATTTGCAATTATAGTTTTTAACACAACATAAAATGATTACGCATTTTAACGTGAATATTTCGGTACTTAAAGCTGAAGGTGTCTAATGCAACGTAGACTAGCAGTGCTCAGTAAAGCAAGCGTTCACTAGTTGTTTTCGCGGCCGTTACATCACCCTCACTTCAAATCCAAAATTGTCCCCAATTTTTGGTACTGTCTCTCATGTCCACCGAACATAAACAACCTAAGCTAGCGAAAACAGACGCAAAAGGAAAAAAATGCAGCACATCACAATCAAAGATATTCGAACATATTACAGAAACAGCTCATTAGCCCCTAAAACAGTATATTTCCACTCTAAATAGACGAGAAACCGTAATCATTCGTCGAAAGTTCGAATGTCCCAATAACGCTCACAACTGAACTTTGAAACGGCTCAAACTGAAGTACTGAAAAACCAAAACAACGAAACTGACATTAATGCCTCCAAAGGCACGCACAGTCCGCCTTCACATTTCATGTTGCAGACAAAAAATTGTACTTCTTTGAAGAGTATTCATGACATGTCGCATATGAGTCAGAGTCATCTAGAAACAACTGTCCTTACAAGCTCAACTTCCATTCTTGATAATGGTGGTGGGGGGGGGGCTCTGTCTCCCTCTTAAATCCCCATTCGAACATCCAACATCCGGGCCTGTCCCAGGGAGGGAAGGGGTAGTTGCGACCCAGTCCACATCTTAGCTCCCCAATTGCTATACTCCTTCGACTCAAACCTAGGGTACCACTGTTACCGTCTTAAATCCCTAGATCCTTTCTGCAACTGCTTCTATGTGGGCTCAACGGGGGGCGCCAAGTTACCGTCTTCGAACATCCCGCGAACCCACAACGTCCGTCATCCCTTCCCGGCTGGGTGAGGAGGGGGGGGGGCATGATGTATGCATCCACCAGCCTTTCCCCTCAAACGACGAAAAACACTTCGTACTGCCGTCAGAACTACTCAACGACAGACTGCGACGAGCAAACTCGTCGCACACCAAACAACTCAGTCTTCCCCAAAATGAAGAATGTCGATGCAAAGAATTCCGTTCTTCCACAGAACTCGCAAACTCGGCCGACACAACGTATGTCAGCACAAACTTCTCAAATTCAACGAACTGCACTGAAGGGCTCGTAGCACTGAAGGGCTACTGAAAAACGTTTAAGCACTGAAGGGCTTTAAAACACTTTTAAGCACTGAAGGGCTTCCAAAACACTTTTAAGCACTGAAGGGCTTCCAAAACTGTAACACTTTTAAGCACTGAAGGGCTTCCAAAACACTTAAGCACCGGCTATAGAACACTTCTAAGCACTGAAGGAACGCCATCCAACACGAGTGACGTCCAGTCGTTGTTCACCCACACCCACGTTTCCACACTACCCGAGGCGACCCACGTCGGCCTCCGTTAACCAAATTCACGACGAAAACTGCTCGTCACCGACCTCTCAACCCAAAACACTAAACAACTGTGCACCTCTTTTCACGCAATTTATCGGCATCTGATCTTTCCACGAAAAGAACCAGAAAAAAATTCACTCCTTGTAGTCACTCAAGCACCATGCACCATAACGAAGAACGATACTTCCACTCGTCTCGACGCACAACGTCTTGCAAACCATCTATCACACACAACACAAACGTGCGGAGTTAGCATGTACATAACATGAATCTAAATCAAATTCTTTCCCTCCATATACCACACTAAACGTGCCATTAAACCAAATGTGCCAGACCAGCTACCAAAAAAAAATCCATTCACCTGTAGGTATTCATCCGATAATAAAAAATTCAACTGATGCAAATGAAAGCCAATCCCTCAATAATAACCTTAAAAATAACCGAAAAAAATTCAAATCTAAAAATAGCGTATAAAAAAATATTTGAAAAATTCTGAATTGTAAAAGGTTGGACAGAGTCCCAACAAAAATTCCATGTAATCCCAATATAACAAAAATCAAAAAAGTTCATTCAGGAAAATCGAAACGAAAGTTCTACATGGCATCACTTGCTCTTTCCTCCTGCTTTGCTTTCTTCTCATTTCAAAACGAAGCATGCATGAGAAAAAAAAATAAAAACTGCCAGATACCATCACTACAGACGTTCAATGTGCAAGTTACTCAATCCATTTACATAATTCAACACGTAAAATCAACTCGTGGCCACTAGTGGGCCAAAATAAATGGAACGATGCTGCCTATGTTAACACCGTTATACATACTTATCACACTAATGAGTGGCATACAACCAATTAAAAAATACCTGTCTATATACTAATCAAAAGTATGAGGCCGCATCTTAGAAGAAGGTCGGGGGCAAATTACCATCCCTTTAAAATCTGGGTCCCAAGTTCGGGTGTCGTTTTAAACCTAGACCAACCTAATGTGTCGATGGTCTTACTAACACGACGGTTAGACGATTTTTTTCCCTATCGCATATTGTTAAGGACTACTCAAATCAAACGATTTGGCAGCCGGTGGGAAAAACGTCTGACGTAGCAAATTTCCAAAATGTTCCCTTATTATTTCCCACCATCCAGTAGTACTGAAAAGAATGCATATAGCAAACTCACCCGAAGTTTAAAGTTGGTGGGAGAAGACAGCATACTAAAAGTAGGCTGTCACACATCCCGGTTGAGAAGCATTAAAAGCAACAAAAACAAATTTTGAACACGTAATAATGTCTCCATCGTCCCCTATTTGTAAACAATTTACCTTCAAACATATCACCCGTAAAAATTTCAAATTAAAGTGACCATGAGAAGTACGAGCTCAATCCAAAAACAAACAGTTACAGTTCACCTTCTACTTCAAAACGTGGACGCACCGAAACCGGAAGGGAAACCGATTCCGTCTCCATGGGAAAATCTTTTCCGTCATTGGCACTGTTGCGCTTATTGGCCGCACTTCTTCGCAGAAAAAAACCTAACAATCGGCTAAGAAATTGTCCATGCCGAACGTAACAAAACAATGCAACCAAAACAATCACCATGACAGATGCTGCAGTCACGTACCAAAATATATAAAGTTTATAGGTTTTACGCTCCTCCAACAACTCAATCGCAGACAAGTCTAATTGGCGTTTCATATTGTCCAGCATCTCACCATCCATCTGCAAATTCGGCAATCTTTCCTGAATTGTCACTTCAAAATCACTGTCACCTATGAATTTTGACAGATTCGACAACAACGAAGCGTCCATCAAACTATACAAATTCTCTAAGGGGGGCACAACAATATCCCTGTCATACACTTTTACCCTAGAAATACCTCTTAAGTATGGCACCAATTTGTACTCTACTGCATCTATTATACAATTATTATTAGGGACTTCAATTCCTCTGTTTAAAACAATTCTCCTTACCGAGTTACCCGTGTTTCGTTCATCCCTGCATATTCGTTGCATGTGTACCTGTTTGTAATGACTAAACACCCATTTGTTATCAGTGATGCGTAAAAAAATAGCCCGAGGGGCCTTCAGCATTTTATGTTTGCAAAGTGTCTTAACATGTGACTCATCCCCATTAAATAAAGCCTTGATACAAGTCATGTGTGACGATTTGTGTATTACTTCATGAGTATCACATGTAACCCTGTATTCATGTAAACATCTTAACATCGTTTCACTTGTTCCCAAAATATACTGCTGTGTTTCCAACTGAATCCCTATGTACTGATAATACGTGTAGTGCTGTAACGCCACGTCTGTACTGTTTTGAAACACCGGAAATGTAGCTACTCTAAAAATATAAATTCGCCCTGGGAGGATACCAAAGGAATTTTAGTAAAAATCCGTAAGCATCCCGATGATAAAACCGCAGTAGTTGTTCCAACGACGGCATAATACCAATAGACGTCACTTTGTTTCACCCCATAAAGCAAACGATGATTGCCAGGCAAAAATCCGGAAATCTCCACTAAAGTCTGCTGTAAAGTGACTGGGTCCATAAAATAATGAGATAACTTGTGCACTGCTAATATCTGTAGCACATTCTCGAACAACGCAATCTCATCATGAAAATGTAAGACTGTAGATTCAAGTAGCCTAATGGCAATGGAAAGCCACAAAGTCAGTTCAATGTCGCGCATCCTAGCATTCAATCCCTTCAAGCTGCTTGACCATTTCCTAAGTATTTCGGAATGAAAAATTACCTGCTCCCTTGTGTGATTAACAACAGTAATCAAACCATTCAATGCACTCTGGTGCCTCAAAAGTGTACTCCGCATCGCTTCAACCTGTTTATTTACTTCAAAAATCTGTTCTTCGTCCGCCACACCAAATAAAAATTTCAAAATCGTTCCTCCTAAGTTCAGCAATCCTCTTTTATCCCTCAACGTCTTGTTTGTGTTCCCATCCCTTTTCTCCAGTCGTTTAAAAACCATCTCTTTTGATGCTCGCCAAATATAAGGTTGCGTGGTTCGAATCTCCGGCAGTCCCGTTGTCCCAACTGTGGTAGGCTTCATTGTGGGCTTTCCCGTATGCCTGTTTACCTTTAGTCTCCTATTCAATTTCGGCCGCGAATGTGCAATGTGATCTGCAGTTACTTGTCGACTTGTCAAGTGTGTTACAAACTTTAAAGTCATTAGTTTCGCTTGAGCCTCCGTAACCAAACGTTGTACGTAACCCAATTCATGATCCACAATAAAGTCAACCAGATATGTCAAATTCCCAATCATCTACATGTTTAATAATTTTTCTCAGTCCCTTTAATGCCTTCATTAACTCCACCATCCCCTCATCCAATTCATTTGTATCAACGTCCAATGTCAGAAACCAAGTCCCCGTCTCCAAATGCGAGGTAAACAATGGAATGAATCCAACACCAACACCCAACGCATGACGCGTCGTCTGCTCTGAATTTTGTTCCACATCCGCTTGCACCAACAGTACAAAAATAAACATGCAAAAAAACTTCATGTTTCCAACTCGGCTCATTCCTGAACGCATCAATTGCAAAGCCAAAAGATCGAAATTTAAAACATCGGCTTACACAAGAGCTCAAGCTTCGCTGCAGCTGCCCATTGTTCTACTGCACGGGTGTCCAGCTCTAATCCGGCTGAGCCCAACACCTACGGACAGACTTGCCCTCTACAATATCAAGTCCAGGGCTGTCGCCTGTAACCAAAAACAAAAGTGAAGTTCTCAATACGACATTCGTCCAAGCATTGAAAAAATAAATAAAACCTCATGTTCCCTTCAGAGAAGAAGAAACGAAAAAAGAAATCGCCAAACCAAAAGGAATATTAAATTCAACCTTTACCACAGATCAAAAACAAAATAAACTTTGTCAACACGAAAAAAAAATAAACTTGTAGAGAGAGAAAAGAGGATAATAAAAAAAATTGTCGAACTGTCACACCGTCGAAACTGACATCACTCAACTCACGCAATCCATTCTAACGAAGACCACACAATCTCAAAAGAAAAAAAAACTCCTTGCGAAAAAAATAATCCCAAGAACGAAAGATCTCAAAACTAACATCACCTTCCAGAATCTGGCAACTCAACTATGACAACAACCATCTTATCCAAAAGTTTGTGCGCACAATTTTGACCAAATTAAAGTTTTCGTCTCGAGACAACTTAAAAAGTTACTGCCAAATCAAGTTGCCTTCATCTGACTAGTGAACTTAGATCCAAAACTAAACCATCTTTCCTACAAAAAGAAATATTTTTTTTTTGTTCCTACTAATTACTCAATGCTCCTCCCTAAAAAAGTGTCACGTCCCCATTCGGGGGGGGGGGGTAAATTCTTCCTTTAAATCCTCTTCGGCAAAACCCAAGGATGTGGGTCCGCTGCTTCATGTGACCTAGTGTGATGTACTGGTGGAATCGCGACTGGTGCGAGGGCCGCGTCCGGACCTGCGCCTCCACCCGTTATTCCAAGTATTTGCGTTTGTTGAGGAGGGACTACTACTTGAGCCGAGCTCCCTGTACTGGCATGCTCGTACCTGGTAACGCAGCTACCTGCAAAGAGGGCGTGGAAGTTCCAACATTCCCCTGAAAAGGCATACTGCTTGCGGTCGCAGCGCGTGGCCGAGCTGACCTTGATGTACTCTGTAAGGGAAGTGCTAATCCTATCAAATCTTCACCAAATACCTCTTTGTTTCCTTCCTGCGACACAGAAGTGTCCTGTACCTTATTTTTTGTCTCCTCCTCATCAAGTTCTTCCTCGTCCGTTTCCCCTTCGCTCTCTGAGCTGGAGGTGGCACCATCCATTTTGAGAAGGTCGTCATAAGCCTTCTTTAACCTGTTCATATGAACGGTAGTTTCTGAGCCATCTTTGGCATGTTGGATGGTTACTGCCACATCGGAGTCAATTTTTATTATGATCGGAGGGCCAGAGTAACGCTGTTGAAATTTGTGGAACCAATTCGTCTGAGACTTAAATTCCCTTAGATACACCTTATCCCCAATTCCTAGTTTTCCTTCCTTTGCTCTTCTGTCATAATTCTTCTTGTATTCCTTTGCTGCCAATGCTGAATGTTCCTTCGCCAACTTTCTTGCTATTTCTGTCCTTTGTTGCATCAACTTGTCCAAAGGAGGGACTAACATCATAGTTAATTCTCCTGGGGGTTACATCAACAGGAAAAAGTTCTTTCCTTAATCTCCCATGCATTAGTTCATATGGCGTGAAGCCCGTTGAACTGTGAATCGTGGCATTGTAGGCCGAAACGACATATGGTAAGTACTCGTCCCACAGATGATTATGCTCATCAGCAAAGTGAGCCAACATGCGCAGAATGGTTGAATTCAAACGCTCCATTTTCCCGTTACTTTGTGGGTTGTAGGGCAGGGTATTCAACTGTTTAATACCCGTCAGGGCACATATGCGCTTAATCAGTGCCGATAGAAATTTTTTGGCGCAATCTGAGTACAGTAATTCGATCCTCCCGTGGGGTATCAAGATCTGTTCAACCAATGCCTTTGCCACTGAATCAGCTGTCTTATCAGGAATTCCCACTGCCCATGCGAATCGTGTGGCAATTTCTACGGCAACAAAACAATTCTTGTTCCCATTTTCCGTAAGAGGTAGCTTCGTCAACAAATCCATGGACACAAACTGTAAAGGCTCAGAAATGGCCTTAACTCCTTTAATGGTACAACTTTCCTGTTTCTGGGTACATTGTGCAAGGCACATGAAGTACAGGCCTTTATGTAGTCTTTCTTTGTCTGGGCAAATCCAGGCCACCAAAATAGCCTAGAAATTCTTTCTGATGTTTTCTTATGTCCAACATGTGCAGAAAATGGGTTATTATGGAAAACAAATAAAATTTCCCTTATCATGCACCCTGGTGCAACCAAAACTTCCCACTGCTCCTTTATGCCTTTTAATTCTCTTCTTGGCCTCCTAATGAACTGGAGTCCGTCATCATCAAGGAAAAAATTTTCAATTGGAGCTGGCAGTTTCTTGCTGGCAGTTTCTCACCTGCTCCTCTGCCTCTAAGAAATCAATTACTTCTCCGTAACGAGGGTCTTTCCTCTGTGCTACCTTTATTTCGTCCCTGTTCCATATGGGTTCCCTTGCATTTCCTTCCCATAATCATCCAGAAGTTTTACGTACGCCCTACTTAAGCCATCTGCATTGGTGTTCAAACGTCCTGGCTTATGAACGATTGTAAGGTTGTAATCTTGTATTTTCAATGGCCATCTCGCCAATTTCCCAGTCAGCTGTTTCAAAGTTGCCAACCACTTTAAAGAGGAGTGATCTGTGTAGACTGTCACCTTCCTTCTCCATATGTAAGGTCTAAATTGGTCCAACGCATACACCAAACTTAACAATTCTAGTTCAGTAACGCTGTATTTTTCCTCCTGTTTTTACGTTTGTCAGGAAGCATAACAAACTGCGTACCCACACCTTGGCCAGTACTGCCCCTAAACCTTGAACTGAGGCATCCACAGAAATTATCCAACCTTTTTCCAAGTCTGGTGGTCGCAAAACTGGTGCTGTCGTTAATGCTGTCTTCAAACCTTGAAATGTCTTTTCTGCCTCTGGTGTCCATTCAAATTTTACATTTTTCTTAGTAAATTCAAAAAGTGGGCGGGCTGTAAAAGCAAAACCTTTAACCAGACGACGATAATATGAGGATATACCTATAATATTCTTGACTTGTCTTGCATTGGTAGGTCTCGGGAAGTTCAAAACTGCCTCTACTTTCTTTGGATTAGGTTTTGAACCGTTTTCATCCACAATATAGCCTAAAAACGCTATTTCTGGCTTCAAAAACTCACATTTCGCTGGTGATAGCTTCAGGCCTTCCTGCTTGATCCTATCAAAGACCTTTCTTAGAGTTTCTACGTGGGTCGAAGCCGTACGCGACCATATGACCAAATCGTCCATGTACAAAGAAACATTACGTATGCCTGTTAACAAGGACGCCATAACTCGTGAAAAAGTGAAAGGAGCATTCACTAAGCCTTGAGGCATCTTAATGTATTCATATTTTCTAGACGTTGTCGTAAAACTAGTTTTCGGAATGGAGTCTGGGTGCATAGGTATACTGTAATACCCGTCTTGAAGATCTAGTTTACTAAATTACTTTGCACCATGTAATTGGTCCAATATATCCGCCACTCTGGGTATGGGGAACTGTTTTGGAGTTGTAATTTTATTCAGGCACCTGTAGTCATTCACTGCGCGATACTTACCCGTATCTTTCTTTGGTATGAGAATGATTGGACTCGACCAAGGACTCTTAGATGGTCGGATCACCCCGTTTCTTAACAATTCCTACATTTTCTCGTCCAAAATCGGTCGCATTGCATATGGTATGCGATGTGGTGGCCTAAATACCGGCTTTGCAGATCCAGTGTGGATTTCATGCATTATACCTCCCGTGTAGTTGCCTATCTCCTTTGGTGACAATGAAAACACATCTATATATTGGCATATCAATTTATGCAGCTCATCCTTATCCTTCTTTTCCAAATAATCAAGAGGAAAAGTCTTCATCAACAAATCTCTGTCTGCCTTTGAACAGTTTGGCCTCCTTGTGCCCTTATTTTCTGTGTGTGCCATTTTTATTTGTGTACCATCATATGGTATCATTTCATCTCTTTCCACTGTGTCGTATGTCCCTATTGTCGTGTTCTTAAGCAAACACACAGGACAAGGATTGTTGTTCTTTACAATAACAGGCACCTCTGCCTTCCATCTTACTTTCACCAATCCATCCTCAATATTCACATCCGTTGGTATTTTCTCATTTGAAATTGACTCAACAATTCCAACACTACCTTTACGTATTCCTGACAAAAGCTTGCATCGACAGACCATTACTGAACCAGCTGGAATTGATAATTCTGTAGCCAACCTCACCAGAATATTTACATGTCTCGAGGCTGTCTTTACACAGGCCCTCTCTCTTTCTCGCTTTGTCAAACCCTGTCTTGGAGGATTAAAAATGTCCTCTCCCATGGCCTGTGGCCACTCCACACATTCCTGAAACAAATACAGAAGAACTATTCCAGTCTTATGTGGATACACTGATGTGTCTTTTACTGTTACTATCTGCAGTTCTGCTGAAATTCCCATCTTGAACTCAAAAAAACAATCTTTTCCCAATAAAAATGGAACCTTACCTGTCACTATCTTATCCACCACAAAACATTTGATTCTTTTCACTACTCCTCCAATGTTGATCGGCACATTATAGCCAGCATACAAATGTAGGCTATCGTCTGTTATTCCCGACGTTATGGGCCACAAACCCACATATGGTGATGGTTTTTCATTATTTTCCAGAGACTTGTCCCAAAAATCTTTGCCAACCAACGTAAGGTCCGACCCTGTGTCTAAATGAGCGACCAACTGTTCATTTCCCACTTTAATACCAATCAATGGCCGTTCATGTCTAAGCGTCGAGGTCTTATTCACCGCTGGGACATTAAAAATGTCCTTGTGATTCTCATCATTCAACATTTTCGGCTTCATCTGTGCTTTTAATCTTTCATTTTCTTCAATTAGTTTAATGATCACTTCTAACGTTTTCTTTTCATTTTGTTTATCTACAAGCAATTCCAAGGCCTTACCCTTATCCACTCGCTGCTCTTGTGCTACTTGGAGTGGAGCTGCACTTAGTTTTTTGTCTTTTCCGATGGATAGAGTGCCGAAAATACAAATTTCTGACAGTCACGAGCATGATGACCTGCAGTCTGACACAACTGACAAGTCGCCTCTCGGTTTCTACTCTGTTGAAACCTCGAGTTTGCAGCTCCTTGATTTGCACTATTCCGTGAACCAGAATTAACAAATGTGCGTTCCCTGAACCAACAAATCGACTCGTGATGCCCATTCTTCGAGCACACGGAACAAACCTGACCCTGTGCTGGTCTTGGAGAAAATCTCTGTCTCCTACATTCTCTGGCAAAATGGCCGACCTGGCCACATTCATAACATTCATTGTTCTTCCCTGGAGCTGAAAAAAAGTGTTCGCCCGCTTCCCCGCATTATTCGTGGTCGTACTGCCATTGTTTCCCCTTTGTGCTGTTCTTCTAAAGTAATGTGAAGTGTTATGACTGTTACTGTTACAGAACGTACAATACCTATTTGACCTTTCATTATTTCCCTGTGAAAAGCCCCTGTTCCCATTTCCATGGTACTTATTCTGTGTTTGGTTTCCACTTGACCTATTCTGTGATTGCTGCCAATTCCCACTCGAATTTCCCCCATTCGGTTTGTTTATCTTACTTACCCTTTCATCCACCTTCTTTATTTGTGCATCCAACTTGTCCCCCAATTCCTTTAGTTTAACACTAAATGGGTCTGATTCTGCATCCCCTTCCATGTTTGCCTTAACCTTAATTGTCGGTCCCTGTGTTGCAGTTGTGACTGTTGTGTCTGTGTTTATTTTCAACTTTAACAACTGCCCGTTTTGTTCAGCTAAGAGTGCATATTGTCGTGCCTCTGTCATTGTTGTCGGGTTCTTGCCCAAAACCTCTCCCCTTAACTCGTCTTTTAACCCCAAAACGAAATGCATCGTGCATTGCTGCAATGCAGCGTCCTTTAATGCTTTATTGATGTCATCAAAATTTGCAACAGTGGAAGGTACCAAAACAACAGTTTCTAAACACAATTCTTCCATTTTTGTCGCATACGCCATTACATCATAGTCTAATGGCTGTTTGAAATTCCTATACCTTTCAAGTTTATTTGTCATTGGCTCGACAGCAAATCACGTGATCAAGGCATCCCTGATGTCCTCGAATTTCATTAAATTCTTGACTGTACTATCTTTCCATAAGTATTCTGCAGCCAAACCAGTGGCTTTAATTTTAAGCACCCTTACTATCTGGTCATTATTCCAGTTTCCCATAGTCTTTACTTGAGTTATCATCACAAGCCATTGTCTTACATCCCCTTTCCCATCAAAATTAAGAACCAAAGCTGCCAATGCGCCTGCGTTTTGCTGTGCGGGCGCTATTCTAGCCAACAAATCATCGAACTGCTGTTGTGTCATTTGCTTCACCGCCATTCTCCCTTTGTGTCTATTATTATTATTGTGTTTTCCTTTTTCAAATCAAAATTCACCAAAACGTACACAAAAACAGTACACAACACGTGTGTAGGCTAGGTCTAAAAAAAAATCAACAAACTGCCTGGTGCAGCATTCACCAACAAAAATTCCAAATCAGTTTCGTTTCGAAAAACAAAATACTCAGCACATTTAAACCAAAACTCTTCAAAATTCCAATTAAAATGACAAATACCAAAATCTGCAGAAAAAAATGCAGGGCTAATGTACCAAAATTCACCTCGTGCGTTCCACACAACAACCAAAATTACTTAAAGACACCCAAAAATTGTTCAGAAATTACTTTTTAAAAAATGCAACATTTTGCAGACATAACTTAATGGCACATATTTTCACTTTAGTTTCTTTTTGCACAACCCCTATCAATTTTGTAATCAAGTCCACTCAGTGCGTTGCGATCTTTTGTAATGCAAATTCGTTACTATTTACTGATAAAAAAAAATAAAAAAAATACTACTTTGAAACTTCGTAATTCAAAATCCGAAAATCCCACTTCTGACACTATTGTAAAAAAAGGGCTTGCTGTTTCATCACTTCCTAGGCAAAATTGGCAACGAGCGAAAGGCTTTAAAAAATGTGTCAGAATGTCAGGTTCCAAAAATAATTACATATTCTTGACCTACGAAGCAAGTCAGCCAACAACCCTTTTAACGACCCTTTTACAGTAGGCCTAACTGATTTGAGTTAACGTCAAAGTTATTAAAATTTAAAATAAATAAATTAAACAAACAACCTAACTTGATCGCATGGTTCGCACTATGTGTCCTATCGTGAAAACTGATGTGACTCCATTAAAAACAATATTAGACATTTATTTACAACCAAGACACATGGTAATTTTACATCCAATCCTTTTGGCCAAATTTAATTGACCAAAATTAATGACCTATTCGTTTTGTACAAGCCTTTACAAAACTACTCGCCTCCTGCTTGTGAACAAGCTCTATTTAAATTCTTCATTTTCCTCAGACCATCTTCAACATTCTTGATGGTTTGTTTACAAACTTTATTACATGTGTAATTGTAATATGAACACTCCTAGCTTAACTGGTGTGTTTGTGTCTATGTTAGCTAATTAAAACATTTTTCTATCGAACTAAGGTCGCATCGTTTTTCTTTTTTTTTCGAAAAAATGTGAATTACTGTTAATTGCTTTGCAAAAACATAACGTTTGTAAAATCTTTCTATTCAATACTCACATCGGCATTTTTTACTGTTGACTTGATTGACCGCCTCTTTTGTGTCTCAATGCATCTTTTAGGGCCTCTAATCGTGTGTGATTAAGATCGCCTCGAGCAGCCAGGAAACGGGCCGGGGTTAGAGCCTTTAAAAAAAACACGTCCTACTTCATTGCGGTCGGGAAGCCAAGAGAGCGTGCAACAAGTCTCAACAAGCCAGCTCTCGCTAAACTTTCGCCCTTACGTCATGGTATTTTCCTGGCTGCTGATTGGTCAGACGTCTGTGTCCAAACCATGTGACCTTAATTCTTTTTAACTTAATTATTTAACTTAATTATTTCTTTTAATGCTCTATATATTTGATTGCTATTTGCAATTATAGTTTTTAACACAACATAAAATCATTACACATTTTAACGCGAATATTTCTGTACTTAAAGCTGAAGGTGTCTAATGCAATGTAGACTAGCAGTGCTCAGTAAAGCAAGCGTTCACTAGTTGTTTTCACGGCCGTTACAGCATCAAAGACCGCAAAACGAAAAAAAGTAAACAAATTTAATTCGTTCAGTTTTATTAAGATATACTTATGACCTACAGTAAAAAAAATACAATTTCTGAAATGCTGACACTCAACAAAAACTAAAATAAGAATAAAAAAGGTAACGTTATAGCAGACGTACTACTCTATTTTGGTATTACTCTATTTTGGTATATTACCTTTGGCTGAATCATAATATTTTTTAAAGACCTTTTTGGAATTTTGCAGCCTTTTCACCGAGTAATTAAAATAAGTGTTAAAGACGCACAGCCACAATAAATTCGTTAAAATATCTACGGCCAACCAAAGCAAAGCCCCTGTGTATGGCACCACAACAACTTGCATTTACCAACGAAGAGGCGCTTAGCTGTATTTAGATTATTCAGTACAATTTAATCATGTTAGTGGTTGGTTAAAATAGCATAGAATGATATGTAATTAAAAATTAAAGTGTCCCTATGTTTAAAACTTCGATGGGTTCAACGATGAAAATCTGAGGGAACAGTAAGGAACTAACTGTTTAATGGAAATTACAAAACCATTTAGGGCCTATTATTTAAGCCGCCAAGTTATATATACCAGAACAAATATATACCAGAACAAATGTTAGTGTCACCAACTTTCACCTTCCAACCGCGTTCACTTCAGTTCGCGGAACACCTTGTAGGAAAGTTAAATGAATGCATTTGATACCGGAAACTTGGTGCCAGCCAATTTTCTCCTAATATCAATAGTTTTAATAGCAAAAATTTGTAGTTTCTTTCAAGCTTTTGGTTTTTGAATTTAATCTAAATGATGATACAATATAACTATTTTAATTTTGTTTGATTACTGTCTCTATTTTTCGGAAATGCGTCAAAAATTGACTAATATGAAGAAAATAGAATAGCATAGAATAGACGTTATCGGACAGTAAGCAATACAGCTTTTTGAAGGCCCAAGTGGCAGATGGTAAGTGGAAGGAACCACCATAGTAAACAGTTGTTTTTTGCCACAGGAGGGAGGAAACTGGAGTACCCGGAGAAAACCCTCGTACAACGGGCAGGAAGCAACCGGAGAAAAACCCGTACATATACACTTCCCTTCCCAGGATCGAACCCGGGTCTGTAGGAAGCCAGAGATGTACAGCTGGGACCAAGACGCCTATCGAATCTGACGCCCCAATGCTCGCAGCTACCCGTGCACCCGTAAACTTAAACATGGGACTTCGAATTTTAAAGGCAGTGGTGACACTACAATAAACTGGCTAAGGTAAAAGCATACTGGCTAGTTCAGGAAGTCTGAAAATTAGCCCAGACCCAGAAATTAGATTCCGGCGATTATAAGACTTTGATCTGGACTTTCAAAGTCTATGTTAGATCCTTTCTCGAATACGAATTCTCAACTATGCAAGTCATGTTTGGTCTCCTCACCTCTTAGGGGATATCGAAATAATTGAATCTGTGCAGAAACACTTTACTTAATCACTTAGTGGTCTAGAAAACAAAACTTATGAGGAACGACTTGAGTTTTCAGCCCTAGATTCGCTGGAGTTACGTCGACTTCGTGCAGACTTGCATCTGACATTCTCTCTTTTTCACAATTTAATAGATTTTGATTACTCTTTTTTTCTTTGAATGACTGTCTCGGTGACAGGAATCGCGGCCATTCCTATAAGTTTGTGGTAAACAAAGCTAACTGTGATATTCGCAAGTATTTTTGGACAAACAGAGTTGTCGTACCATGGAACATTCTTCCTGATGGGGGTTGTAAGGCATCTAACTTTTAAACGTGACATAAAAAGGTTGTTAATGCACTTTTAAATTCCAGTTCACTGCTTTATTGCCTTCTAACTGTGTTTATATGGTTTCTAAAGGTTTTTAATAAATACTAGCCGAGTCGCTCGCTAACGCTCGCACATTCAGCCGCGTCTCGCTTCGCTCGAGGATATTTCTTGTTGCAACACTTATGCGCAGACGGACAGTTTCACACCAAAAACAAAAAGTCAAATGATCAAGCAAATGATCAGTGTAGTACGCGTTTTTCATACGGTTTCAATTCATAAACAAATGTTAACTGCGTCTACTCTTTCTTTTCTCTTTGTTTATACTCATTCGCACATTTAATAAGATTCCCCAGATTCATTCTAACTAATGAACAAATATTTAGCCTCCTACCTACTAACTGTATTTAAGAAAAGGTGCTGTTTCTGATGACAAACGCTGATTTCGTTCGCTTCGCTCACTCAATCAGCACTAACATTTCCTCGAAAATGTGACTGATTAAATGTAACAACCAAGAACCACACATTATTTGTAATTTGTGCTAGTACTACACTTTACAAGGGTTTTCTTGTTTCACTTATTTTAAAGCCTACACGAAGCACGAAATCATACCCAGAAGGTATGCGTGTTTACCATAATTATGCTAGACTGCTGAGTAAAGCACCAGGTAATGGCATACTGATCGAATGTCGATGTTTTACAAATACAAACATAGAAATATTTCTGACACCCTGTTCTGTTAGCAATATAGTTTGTTAAGTAGGCCTAATTTAGCAGTTAATTTTGTCGTATCTTTACTTCATTTCTTTTAAATTTACGGCCAAATTGGCAGTTTGAATTTGAAACATCCAAAATGCAACTCCAACAGTGAGCTGCACGTGCATCATTATTGAATGACAACTATTCGGACTGCCCAGCCGTTCTCCTGCTGACAACACTACTGGCCCACGGTACGCTTACATGGCGCAATAATTGTGGACCGCTCTCTCAGCAGGAACATTTTACATTCTGAAGCTAACAATCAAATTCGAAAAATTCGTTTCAACAATGGTCCAAAGGGGGTTTTTCGCTTTTTTCGAAGAGAAACCTTTACCTAGAACTACGAAAATACGCCTAAACAATATCCGGAGTAACTTCCTTTCTTTCGAGACCTTTCTCACATTTCTAGCCTTCCTACTTCCGGAGAAGAAGACCTACATATAAACCGACAAACCGACCGTAAGTTTTTAATGATTAAGACTAGCGGAGTCGCTCAATTAAGAAGAAAATCCATAAAAACAAAAGCAAAAACCTCTAAATAAAGGCTTTTCAAAAGCTCTTCGAGGATCGTAACACTGATTAGGCAAGAAAACACGTCCCAAAAAGTCGGAAATAAAAAGAAAAGGTCTGCCAGAATGTGACGAGAGCCCCCGCCCATGCTTTTTTTGCTCTTTTGTGGGTGCCCTTGTTCATCTGTTGGCAGCTTTGAATGAAATTAGTTCTGTTCTTGTGTTACTAACAAATTCCACGTCGATCATAAGGATTCGTTCTTTAGCATTTTGCCTTAACGAAACCTCTTCTTCCCTGGTGAAATTATACCTACAGAGCAGAGAAAAATGCCTCAGAGCATTGATATTCCAGTTTATTCCATATCAATGCTCCACGTTTATATGGAGCATCCGAGATCGTTTAGCCATTTACGTAGAAATAAAATTTCTAATACAATTTGCGGTAGAAGTCAGCAAAACTTGGGTCGGATTTTTTTGTCCTGCGTCCCCCTACTTACTAAGGCTTCGCTACGCCCCTGCGAACCATTACATTACTTTCTTGAAAAAAAATGTAGACGAACACAAGCTGTTTACCATACGTGGTTAGCGCAAGTAGTTGGTCCACCAGATGCCGTCCTGTGGGCAGAGCCTCATCACCTTTTCAGTTCCTGCCTCTACGATCGCCGTGTTGCATTCACCGATACAACCAGTATTCTTCATCCGGGAACCTGCCAACCAGTCCCAACAGGGTTCAGTCACTTACCGGAGATAATGCACCCTCGCACATACGATCCTACCCTTCTCTATGGCTTGCTCTTTCGGCCGTATTTTCGGTTGCCACCACCCTCCCTACTTCACCACTCTTCTCCCCGGATTTGTTCCTCAGGAGTAAACTGAGTGACAAAAAAAAAAAAAGGGGGTGCGGGAAATGACGCAGTGCTTATTATGGAGACCTTTTAAAGGTAGACCCTCAGCTTCTGTTGGCCGTAGAACCAGGGGTACCATTTGATCACACTCCTTCCCGATGTCCAACAAACGACCGCCACTGTTCTCATCCAATTGCATAGCTTCGTCAACATTAGACCAAATCAAGACCAAATGGGAGACAGTCAGAACTCGGTCCTGAGATACCGGTTATCTGTGCCTCCTTTGTGGTGAGCTTGCTCTGACTTCGACTTCTCCAACTGCTGCTTTGCCCAGAATGCGTTTGCCAGACTTACTGTCGCTTTTTCGGTCACTGTACACCCCTCTTTTCTTCTACTTCCTATCATGTGGTCGCCTCTCCCTCCTCAATGGCGTCCGAGCAGTACGTCGGTCACGGTTCCAGGCGGCTGTCCCCAGGGACACTTCTTCTGTGTCCTTCAACTGCCACCAGATGGAGCACGCCTCCAAGATTTTCCCCATCTCGCTTACCGTGATTCTCCTCCCGCCGAGTTTGGCACGAAGCCTGCTACTGTACCGCCAGTGTCTCTTCCAAAGATCTTTATGCGCGTTTCCCCAACATGGATTCTACTTCAGGTCCAACCAACATTCCAACTCCAACCATTCAAGCTTCGTCTCCTTTGGTTACTTCTACACCAGTTGTGGGCCACACCGGGTCATATCCAAATCCAGTACGCTGTGTATGTTTAGAGTTCACGGGTGCTAAACCTCATCTAGGCCCACATCCTGTTGTCCCTGTGGTCATGTGACTGGTTTACAAGAAAGTGTAGTGTATGTGCTCTTCTCTCCGAGACGCAGTTGCGAGAGATATTGTGTTGACACGACGAATCATGCAAGTGGGTAGTGCAATGAGCCACACAATGTACCACTCCAAAAGAAGTTCCCGGTCCCCTTCAAGGCCCTTCAGTTACTAGTACCAAGAAGTCTCGTCGGGCAAAGGACCCACCTGTAGCCCCACCTTCTGATCAAGTTATACCGATCGATCCACCTCCTGCGGACAAGGACAAACCTCCATGGTCTCCCTCTTCTACTTCGAAGAAGTTCAAATCTATTTTTGGCATGCAGATCAAAAATAAAGGCCCTACCACTTCCACCAGGACAGTTCATCCGTCGGCTATGCCACCAACAGTGTTTCCGTCAACTACAATGTCGTCGTCAACAGTCACTTCAACGGTCCCTTCCTCGAGACCTTGCGCCGATGTCATCCGTGCTTTCCTTTTACAGGGACTGCAGCTCTCTCCAGAAGACCTGGCACATTTTGATATAAATTGTGAGTCCCTGATGCCCATCGCACGGTCCTTCTCTCTTGAACTAGGTAATCTTCGAGAAGCTACGATAGACTTGGATTCACTATGCGCCACTAGTTCTTGCACTACGAGAAGCTGTACATCCACACATTGGCGACCGTCCAGTTTCTCCTTGATTATTCAATTCCAGCTTGGCGGATGAAATTGGCCGTTTGCAACAACAGGCGACCTCCTTGTAGGCCGCCAACATTTTGATGAAGGAAAAGTTTCGATGGCTAGCTCCCTTGCCTCCAAACCCCCCTCTCCCTTGGAGAGTGCAACACTGTGCCAAGCCTAGGACCCGTCGGTCGCCGTACGGTCACACCCTGTCAAAACCACAGTCATCGCATGGTTCCACGTCTTCCCACGTCTGCAGGCGTCTCAAATTTCAATGCCCACAGAATATCCGGTACCAACTTCGGCAAAGCCAGCAGTGATGATCCCTCTGGCTCTCTCTGCTCCGGTTGCTCATGGCGATCCTCTTTCCGCTGCTGTTCCACACCCAGCCGGAGCAATGGACCATACAGTCGCCTCATGGTTGGCAGCCGCCTCATCACCGATCTTTGGCTACCTGTCCCCATACAGCATCTGGCAGTTTGACGACGTGGATGCTTTTGTCCCTGCTTTTGCTGGGATAGCACAGTGCCCAGAAGTTTCTTCTTGTGCCCTTCCATGCGCTGGCTGTCACAAAAAAGCCAGAGGAGTAGCGCTCGGTTTTCGAGCCCTGCCCTAGCTGATTTTTCCTTTCTACGTTGTGGGTCATCGAGGAACCGACTTCTCCATGTCTTCATCAACACTTCTTCAGTTTCAGCCTTTTGCCGAACGTTTTTCTTTTTTTCGGATCTTAAGAACTCTCTGACCGGTAGGCTTTGCTATGGTCCCTTCTCCCGGTCGTCAACCAACCGTTTTACGTTACCAGCAAAATTCTTCTTTCTCATTCCCCCCACTGCCATCTCGGCTCCTTGCCAGTCCTACTTGGTAGCCCCCTCCGCCTCTTTTCTGGATTAAAACGACGAATATTTTGAATCATTACTGAGCTAACTGTTCTTTGATCAGACTCACTGTTCCCTACTTCCTGTTCTCCAGTAACCAGGCCCATACCTCCCTGTCTCAAAGCCTCTTCAATCAGCCAAGACCCTCCAAGTCCAACTGCTTCAAGGTAATGAAAAAATTGTCATGTTGCAAGTTTCCTTTTTCTCATTGTACCTTGCCCTGAATATGGTCGTCACCATCCATGCTGTTGCTCCTGTGAGACCGCATCACGGTACACGGTTTATCTAGGCTCTCTGTGCGCTATCACCTAGACCGACTGTTCCTTCTACAGTGGCCCCCGCTTCTTCGAAAACTGGCTCCACTCCTTCCTCCCCTGACGCATAGTTGCCCTTGGTCCTCAGTCTCTTCTCAAGATCTGATTGCATGGATGCCGTCCGATTCACAGGTTTCTTGAACTCGGGGCAACTGGCTCGTAGGACGGGTAGTCGTTAACCTTGGCCCCACAGCCATGTTGACGAGGTCTGCTACATAATGAAAAAACAGGTAATGTATGTTTTCAATGGCAGTAAAAAAATAGAATTACCAGGATAGGCCCTGGTTGATTTCTGCTTTTATTGCCTGACCGAAAATCTTTACCAGCCAACGTTGACCCGAGTGGAAGAAATATGAAGCAAGGCCCGACTCGGGTGCTTTATACAGGGGCCGGCACACATGCGCAGAAGCAGAGCTACCAGCACGGCAGGGAAGCCAACTTTCATCGCTAGGGATTGAGCCTTCAAAAGGAAGGAAATGCTGCGTAAGGAAAACCGGGTAATGTAGGTTTTCGGTTAGGCAATAAAAACATGCAGAAATCAACCAGGCCCTACTCTGGTATTTCTATATTTTTGTTTTTTCCCTAATGAATGTTGTTAGAAATGACATTACTTTGTCGTTAACCGTCTTGTTTCTTGTTTTATAGTGATTCAAATTTACGTAAGGAGACGACGAAATAAAAAAAATGCTGACGAATGAACTTTTGAAGAAGGCTAGTAATTGAACTGGTCTTACTAGCCAGTGGCGAACGGGGAAATACGTTAATCTCCAGATTTATCACAATATAAATGGCTTCTATCAAGTTTTCTTTACGGTAGGGTCATTCAACCCCCCTCCCTTCCCCCACCACCACCCCCACCCCATTCATAAATATTCGTACCTTAGGCTGCTAAAGCTTCTTGAGGATTCTATCATTTGACTTGCAGCCTCATGGACAGATGAGCTGCACTTAAAAACGTCTAAAGCATGATGACAATCTGGTAAAAATAATATGCTTCTGTTCAGGTTTTGTCCCCCCAACAAGACCCCATCCCTCCACCATCGCTATTCAATATAGAGATGCTAAATTCGTAGTCACACTGATAAATCATGGGAAATGCCGAGCAAAACTAGCAGTTTTATAAAAATAAACATACGCAAATACATGCAAATTATATATCGGTACAGGAAACAAAACACAACGGCAAAATTTTAAACGAATAACTGGCTTGGAATTCTATGGGCTGAATATTTTTTGGCGGGGGGAGGGGGGAGGGATTTGAAGATTAACAATCCCTACAAAGCATTTTGTCTTCGATACATCTCTGTAAATTCTTACAGAATATATACCAGCACGTTTGCAAAGTTTTATTTGGGCGTTGAAAGCATAACTCGGTCATAACGATGTCAATCTACAGGTCGTACGCTGGACTGGGATCCTAAATGAAATATATCCAATTTAACAGTAATGCCATTCACTGCAATCACCCCCCCCCCCCAACCTCTACCGTATTTTTAATGCCCTTTAGGTAGATAGAATTATGAAGAAGATTAATTAAAACTTAATACAAAACCCAATAAAATAAGGCTATTCGAGGCCTGCGATACTGATTTTCCCTTCCAAGCTCAATAACAACTTTTTTATTTAATTACCGCTTTTATTCAGACCTATGAATGCAAGGCTGTAATAAATAGAGCCTACTTTTATTTACATCTTAAACTAAAAATTTTGCTATTGCCCTTTTTTCCGACGGTGCCCCCTTTTTTTTATTATTTACAGGCGTTTCTAAGCAAGAAAAAAATTTTGATGTTTAAGTAGCATTTATAAAATATTTTTTCTGTATTTCTTGTTAAGTAATGGAGTATATTCAGTATCAATCTTACGTTTGTCAGTATTGATAAAAGAATAACGCTTTGTTAGTTTTTATTCAATATTGCCCACAACGAGCACATACAGACTAGGACTTGTATACAGACGCAAACCGTACGTTTCTTTTCCTCGAGCCTATTTAGCATTACACCTGCTGGAGTTAGGAATAAAAGTCAGAGTTGAAGCTAGTGTGTATGAGGGAGGTGTGTGGGGGGGGGGGGTGCGCGCCCCCCCCCCCCCCCCCGACCCATCAGATCAAAATCAAATAGTAGAAATGGTAAAAAGGTGGTCCTTTATCAGATTCGTACTTTCCCAAAAATTCCCAAAGCATTTCTCCTGCATTTCCAAACAAATGGTATAGGAACAGTTCTGGACGTTCGGTCGAGATTTAGTATTGCAAGAGTAATTTACTTTTTTTTAGTGGAATTTTTTGATCAATAAAAAAAGTGGAATTTTTTGTTACTTTCCCTGACTAAATTGCTCCCCGCCTGCTGCCTCCCCAGTAAAGTGATTCTAGGGTGGTCCTGATAACAGC